>JAUCNO010001758.1:19683520-19697276 GCA_032353835.1 Enteromius viviparus
AGATAGATAGATAGATAGATAGATAGATAGATAGATAGATAGATAGATAGATAGATAGATAGATAGATAGATAGGCAGCCAGACAAACAGAGAGGTAATAAATAGGTATTTACAATTGATGATAGGTAGACAGGCAGACAGTTAGAAAACAACAAAGAGAATGGCAGATAAATAGAATGAATGATAAATAGAATTATATATATTCATATACAGAGACAGACAAAATAAACAAACGAATGAACAATAGATAGACAGACAGACAGATAGAAATCACACAACATATGCTGGTGTTTCCAACAAGGCAAATACAGACAAATCTTAATAACAGAGAAAGCCCATCTGGAAGTCACATAAGCGTGTGTCTGCATCCGTGCGGGTGTTTCAAAGCGTTTCGGCATTTCAAAGAGAAATAACTGTCCTGTAATCATAGCCGTCCTTTGCTCAGTCAGATCGGAGTATTAAATATTCAGAACCGGACAGACTGACAGACTGCATAAAAAGCCAGTGAAAAATTATTCATAATGCAGGTAACACTCACACAGGGACCCCTGGATGAAAGGAAATGTCATTTGTCACTGGCCTTTGTTCATCCCTCATAGCCTGTTGGGCATCCAACCATTAAGCAAGCTTTATTAATTTATTTATTAATTAAAGTGCTCGTAGTCTCACCATGGTGGGCCGAAGGTGCAGCCTTACGTGTTATTTGCAGCTTAGGGGCCCAGAGAGACAAATCAGACCAGGAGAGAGAGAGTCTTAATGAGAACAAATAGGTTCAGAATGCAAATGGTCGTTCCCTCAACTGCACTCTGCCACCAGTCACATCTCTCTGCATATTACAGCTTCAGGGCACCCTGGTGGAACCAGTGTGTGTGTGTGTGTGTGTAGATGTCAGCAGGCTTCGTGAGAGCTCCTCCTGTGGTGTTACTCATTACTGAGCAGAGAAACTAGTGCTTGTGACTTTTACGCCAGATGATTTGAACACACACACACATACACACACACAAGTGCACACATACACACACTTTCTGCTGATATTCTAGAAGCAATTAAGCTCTTCTCAGCACTGCTTCCTAACTTGATATCCTCAGTATTACCTGAACTTCTCATCACTGTGGGTCAAACACACACACACACACAAGCACACACGTGTTTGTTTTTCTGTTACGGTAGGGATCTTCTTCTCATGTTTATTGTTTTATACTGAGCTAAACCCAAAATATGATACATCCTCAGCGATTCTTTAAATAAATTAAATGTAAAAAAAAAGAAAAAAAAGAAAAATGTATTATTTTAAAATAAACTATAATTAAACTTTGAAATAATAATTGAATTATTAACTACAGTATGCACTGTATTTGCTTACAGTATGCATTTATTTTATTGTAATAATTATAAAATTAATTTTATATTTCTAAATGAAATTTATTAAAAGAAATGTTCAATAAAATTCTATTATATATAACATATATAATAATAATAATTATAAACAAAAATTATTAGTCTATATATTCTACAAAAAAATTAAATGTAACAAAAATTAAAAAATTAATTAAAAGATTAAAAAAATCTATTCCCTTAAACCCCATATTTATTTTAACTTGTTTGTGTGATAATAAAGACATTCTAATTCTTATATAAGCAATTACATTATATAAATTATATTATATAAAAACAATTAAGATAAACATAAATAAATATGTGTGCCATGAACAAAGTCAATAGGTCATTAGGTCAAAAGGACAAGTCAGTAGGTGTTCATAAAACGTGTCTGTAGTTGCTAGGATAGTCTGTAATTCTATAACATTTTGGTGCCTTTTTTGACCCACTTTGCACACACCACATAACCTCCTGAACATCATTCAACGGTTCAGGTACTAAGCATACAGACAGCAGAAATGAAGTGGGATGAGTTAGCGGAGATTTAATATTTAGAATAGAAGTTTGTTGAAATCACTAACTTTAAACAATACTAACCGCACACTGGCAAACCCACTAAAACTGCACAAACTACATAAACACAAAGGACAAACCGACCTTGCAAAAAGCAGAACAGCAGCATCGGATCCACGCATAGTGCAGGTTCGAGACAAACGCCCATAGGGTCAAGTGTCCAGAGCATTCATCGCAACTCCACACACACACACACACACACACACACACACACACTCGCATCAGCGTCCTTGAAACACATGAGCAGTGAAATGAAAAATAAAGCGGAAAAACAAAAAGCAGGTGATCCACTTCTACAGCAGCATGCTCTTCTGTGGTTCGTCAGCTGGCATCAAGAACATTGGTACCCTGTGGCAAACGTGGCAACGGCAGGACCACTGAGGCAGAACGAAGGTTGTGTGTGTTTTTCAGAGCATAACGGAGGTCACGGGGTGCCAGGCTGAGCTGTGTAGGTTATGATCAGTGTCAGCGTGTGTGTGCTGTGTGTGTTTGTGTGTTTTCACACTCCAGGGGCCAGAGTTGATCGAGTAAAATGCTTCCGGGGCCAGCGGGGGGAATGCTAGCGTTCCATTAGGAGTTGAGTTGCGGGCGCATTTGCCCTGATCTATCATTAGCCTGACAGGCAAGACTAATCAAGTGCCGCACATACAAATGAAGATCTCTCCCTGTGGCCCTCTGAAGTCTCTGGGCACGAGAGCGCGTGTGCTGGCATGCGTTTCGCACCACGCTGCTCTTGCCTAATCTCACTGGTCAACTGCATTTCAACTAATGCTAGGAAGAACGCATGCAGTCACAGACAGATCCAGGAAATTTAGCATGAATAGCTTCAGTTAAAGCTGAGGCATGTCAATTCTGCTCCACTACCACACAGACTTCAAAACAGACTTCCCAAACACGCCCCAGCTGCCATTGTTCAGCCAACAGGTAACCCTGGCCTAAATTCACAACAATTCACAAAACACAAGACCAAAGCAAATCCACGCTGATAATGAACGTGGTTCTGCGCAGCTCGTCAGTGAACAACGGCTGTGTGTAGTATTTACGGCTCAATGTGAAATCACACACGGCACAATATTGTTCTGATCGACTTGGTTGAACAAAAATAAACAATATTTTGTTGCTTAAGCTTATGTATTTAGTCATTATTCAATGAAATATTTATATGCGATTAAAATGCAATTAATTTTGATTAATTAATTACAAAGCCTCTAATTAATTAGATTAATTTTTTTAATCCAGTCCCAGCCTTAGAAATAATACATACAAATATGAAGATATATGATATTTTGATATTTGTACTGTACTTTGTGAACACTGCAAAATATATGCACATTCATACATTTTATATATATGTAATGTTTAATGTATATATATATATATATATATATATATAATATAATTCTCAGAAATCATGTTTTCATTGTGCATATTGACCAGAACTGATTTTTATCTGTTTTTGCAAATAAATTCTTCATATATAGACCTAATCAAAATTATTTCAAGTATATTTATTTTTTTATACATTTATAATATTTTAATACATTTCTATCTGTTTTTGTAAATAAACTCTTTAAAAAAATTGATATATATATATATATACACACACATATACAGACCTAATCTAAATTATTTAAAATATATTTAATTTTTATAAAATATTTGTTAGAATGATTTAATAAACATTTAGCGAATCAGGCTGAAATAATTAAATCTGGCTCTAAATGAAATAGAATTGATGTTTTTGTTTCAGTTGTTTTGGCTTCAGAAACACCTAGGCTAGTATACTTTATTAAATCTAATTGAATTTAGTTTTGCTTAAATAAAAAAATAAAAAATAAAAAAAAACATTTACAAAATAAAATTATTTGATTTGATTACGAGCTTAAAAATTTAGTCCACAAACAAACAAACACAAAATTTTGAACCCATACATCCTTATTTGTTATGGTTCAGGCTTAGAACAAATTCCGCTTTTTTTAATTTTATGCCAGTGGTTTCAGAAATCCTGAATCCCCATACTGCAATATGCTTACAGACAGTAAGCCCTGTAAGCGTAAATGCAGCCTAGAGTGCTCGGGTCGTGGGTTTTAGCTGTTAGATTGGCGCGGTGCGAATGCGTGACTCGCTGGCGTGCAACGTGTCATTAGCGTACGAGATCCACTTTCCCTTGTCACACTCCCCATGCACTGTTGACAATCTGAGGCTGAAACCAGGCGACACTTCGAGTAAACTCAATTAGTCTCCCCGCCATTATGACACGCATCAAAAATAAAAGAAAATATTTACATAGCGTCTGCCGTGGACCAATTACACTGTGGAATGGGGGGTGGGGAGCGGCATTAGCATATCATTTGCATGCAGCTTTAACTTGTTTTTAACAGGTGACATTTGGATGCAACTTGTACCCGACAGAAGGGCAGAAGCGCGAGTTTAGCTATATGAGGGTTTGTGTGTCATTGCAGATTTACACTGCCTTTTCAATTAATTAAACCAGTCTGTGATCAGGGACGTAGGAAAGTGGAGGGATACATTAAACTTGCCGGCTTAACTCATTATTTACGAGACAGTAATCCAACGAAATTGCCAACCATAGTATAACTGAGGCTTTCACTTGGTTGTAGACCCAAAAGTGAAATTTGTGTATTCTTGCAATCATTAACTCAATACAGGTATAATGGGCATTACAATAAACAAGCTGAAAATCTAATAATTATAAATAAATTTCTTTACACCTGATCTCATCACAGTCTAGTACAGAGACAATTGAGATATCGGAGAGATCTCATTTTTGGTTTGACTTTCTTGGCTAACTCTGTACTTTATGACAAACCGTCACTGCATTCACCAGCAAGAACCAATGAAGATATATTAAATATAATGGGTTATAGCTTTATGACAGTCATCCAGCAATATTGCAATATACAGCTGACACATCAAACACAGAACTAATAATAAAGCTCTGAAGCTATGATACTGACTCTGCTCATAAAGAGAGGACGTCCACACACACACGGTGTCTGCAGAATAGTGTCCTTGATGCAATGTTACAATTGCATTAATGAACATAGTGTAAGATCAAGCACACGTACAAGGACAACAGACTTTTATAATGTTACTGTGTCATTTATGAGCTGCGAAGAGGGACATGCCATATAGGTTTTATTAAGTTTATATAAAATTCTGTCCAACACTAAATGTGCAGAGAGGCCTGCTGTCTTTTATTCAAAACCTGTGCAAAATTCACCACCACTGCTAGAGTCGAGTGAATGGTTGCCAGTGCGTTGTTGTGTCTTGTTCTGAAGGTTGTTATGTGGTTGCTAAATTAAAATAAAAAATACTTTTACATGCCAACCACAACCAGTCTGATTCATGAATATGCTACACTTAAAAACCAACGTTTTTAAGTGATGCATACAGAATGTCCAAATACAGCTTTATCATGCTCCGGGTGTGTGTTCACGGTGTGTGTGTGCACGTTCACAAATAATGCATAACCCATTTAGTCTGATTCACACATTAAATGAAGTTCACCTCAATCGAATTAACTTACATGCATCAAATCTCTCAAGCAAATCAGAAACAATTACTGCATATATAATGTAGTCTGATTCATGAGTAAATGAACTATGAGCCAAAAGTGAATCAAAATACAGCATGATTTTTATGTTGTTATTATCGTGAAAACTATTAAAACATGCTTGTTTACTGAAATAAAAGCTAAAATATATTTAATATTCATATTTAATTTTAAGACTTTAAACTAAAAATAAAAATGCAGACTTTACAACTTTTTTAAAAATGTAGACTAATAAATTAAAATAAAAACTAAAATGATAACAGTAAAAAAGAATTTCAAATATTAGTAAAACAATATTGTTCCCTAAAAAAGCCTCAGTAACTCAAGAGCTACAGGTTTGAAGGCGTAAGATGAATCCAGCCTTAGACTTGTGGGTTTGTACAAAGAGGTTTACATAGCAAGCACCACATATAATATAGGAAGGAATAATGCTTATGTCACATGAAGGGTTTAAAAAGATTGATGCTTTCCTCTTCATCCCCTCCCCCTGCCCGCCTTCTCATTCACTTTATATCCTCAGCTTTTTCACGTAACATATTTACAGTCCCTATGAAGGAGAGTTAGCTATTATAGCGGCTGGAAGCCTGGCGCGCTAAAGCTTCATCAAATAAACCGCAGGTATGAAAAGACAATAATGATGATAAATCAACTAATGGCTGGGGGGTATTGACCAGACGCAGGTGCACATGAGGCCTGTGTAAGAAAGAGAAGTGATAGATGATACAGTGGATAGAGACAGAATGCAGGTCTGATGGGGGCAAATTACGACTAATGGTATTTTAGTTTTCTTTCCCACCTGATTCTATTTGTCCATGATTCTATTTCACTGGACAGTATAACTCACCCTCGGTCTCTAATAGACTGCAGAGAGAGCCAAGAGGAGTAGCGCACAGGGCAAGAAATGCATATTCTCGGAATGGCACATTTTTCCAGGCATCTATTAACTAAAATGATCATTTTAAGTGAATCACTCATCATTGATCCAACTGAGCTATATTTGTTAGTGCTGTGGAAAGGTCTGGACCAATGACCCAGTCAAATGTAAAGATGAAATGTGTCATTTTTTGCTACTAGTCTTTCCAAAATGGAACAGTTTTAAACATCATCTCCATTCCGTCTTTCAAGAAAATGGCAACAAACAGGTTATATGCATATATCCTACATTTTGATATTTGTGGTTTGAACATGCAATATTATACCTATATATATATATATATATATATAAAACAACACACATTTTTACTTTTAACCACTTAAATCTGGTGTACTTCATTCTATTTTAAGAGTTTTTTTTACAAATTGGATCAAATTTTTTTTCTCACAAACTCAAGTGGGTTGCTACAGTAACATGTTGCATGCAGTCTTAAAAGAAAGATCAGTTAGTGTGCAATTAAAAACATAATCATAAAGTAAAGGCTGTTAGGGAGTTGTGTATTATTGCTAGGGAGAAATAGGCATACATAAATAGGCATTGAAACAAAGAGTGACGGTTAAAAGAGTCGATGTATTGGCATGTGTGGTTTTGACGAAACACGAGGCATGATCTCCTGCTAAGTAAACTAACAGTTGAAAAACTGTCAGGGATACTGCCAATCAACACCACACAATCAAATATTGTATTTGGGGATTTGCAGGGAGCATGAGAAGAGGGTGGAAACGGCAAAAACACCAGCAGCATTCATCATAGTCTGCCATCTTCATGCTGATAAAGAAAATTAATAGCTTTAGCAAGCTTCTTAACCAGGGAGTACAAAACAACCCCCTGCAAATACTTTTGAAATCACTTTCAAACAAACTGCCAAGTTTTTTTTTTATCAAATCTTTCACATTTAACCTATAAAATGCAAAAGAGAAAGCAGTGAAAACTAGTGCATCTTCAAAACTCTGACTCTGAGAGGTATGGATCATCTCAGTGCTCCTATTAATAACCATAACATGTGGGTTGCTTTTAGATTGGGTGCACTGGTATACAGACTCCAGTGCATTCAATGTGTATTTTAAGCGACACGAAAACAAAATATCTAGATGAAGATGACATCTCAACAAGCCACATGTAAAGAAAAACTCCTTATTAAAGCACTAAAGAAGACCTTGAGGGCTGGTGTAAGTGTGAAATGACTGATTTCAACTAGTTTAAAGACAAACAGAAGAAACACTGTGTGCAACTAATGAGACAGTCAAGGCTTTTCAATCTACACATCATTTACCATGGATTTACTGTAGTAACCATCACTGCACCATGGTTTTGTGGCAGAACCTTTGAATATTCATATTGATTTATAATTATAGTATGCATATGTGATTACGTTATAGCATGTGTGCATTTGAGGTTTTTAAACTACTGTTTTTCATACAAACAGGCTACTTCAAACCGTATAGGTATATTTTTACCATATTGAGGTGCTTTATGTATTTTAACTGTGTTCAGAACACATGTAGCCATATAAAACTGAGGGTGCTGCAATTTTTTACAGACGTTACTGATTTTGATAATGAACAGATGTTTACGTCTGCAAACCTAACTCAAGCTACTATCAAATGTGCAATTCTAAGAGACGTAAATGGGAAATGTGATTAATATTATCAGGCAACCCAAACCTGATTTTAAACCATATCAAATTCTTAAACAATAAAAAATTCATTTTTATATTTATTAACATTTATTTTGCTAAGGAAAAGTACTGAACTCTCATTCTGAAGCAAAACGATTTTTAAAAAAAAGATGAGTGATATTTATTGATACTGACTGTTATAAAAACATTATTGTGATAATTTTTTTGGTTATATCACCCAGCACTTCCTTGCGTTACGCAAAATTGTTACCTTGTGCTTAAGGCTGAACACAACCCCGGATTTCAAGCACTCATTTCAAACCTCTAGCAAACCTCCCAGCTCAATGTCACCGCGTCCTAGAGTGAGTCAATGAGTCCTAGAGTGAGCCATTTCCAGGTACTTGCATGAGAAAGGTCAAGCTATGTGAGTAAATCCTTATATAAAGCTATACATTTAAACACATTTCCAATGAATTTCCAAATTCAGCTGAGCAAGGACCAGAATTCCATGCAATTCCACTCAATTCCACAAGCGGCCTAATACTCTGCTATTTCAAATAATTAGGGGTGCTTTGCTGGATTCAGGTCAAAAGTCATAATTTTAATACTTCCCATTAGCGTCGATCAAGGCAAACATTCTATACAAAGGAGCTCCTGTTGTGTTCTGGCATCTCGCTGTCATGTCGAAAGCGTAACTCATCCATCATTTTTACGATGGCTTTGGTTTTCCCATAATTAATGGCCGTCAGCAGGACGTAAATGTGTGAAGATGAAAGAATGAGAAAACATTCAAATTAACACTGTCACTTTGAACAATGGCGAGCCGGAAAAGACGATTGCATTCGCATTCGCGGGAGATGAAGTAGCCACCAGAAAATGAGAAAAGCAGAGCATTTATCTTAAAGCACAGGCAAAATCGATGTACGAGCATCGGAGTACACCTTGAAAACAACACAATGCATCTAAACGTCACACAATTCGCTGACATTTTTAATATTCATTTTAATATGATTACGTACAGATTCATGATTTAATACGGGGGAGGCAGAGCGTGAGCTATGGATGTATCCTATTTAATGAGGGTTTGAGCTAAAATGCACATAGTTCAGAAATTCAGCATTATATAATATATAACATTTCACATTGCTCTCACCTCACAAATCAATGCATGCATGATTTGCATTTTAAAAAGACTGCAAAAAGTTACTCTTCCCACTTGTAATAGCTCGTCACTATCTAGTTTGCTGCATTTCAAACACTGCAGAAGACTGTGCACCACTTTCTTTTTTCTATTTAAACCCTTTTGCTATATCCTCCCCACATGCTCTTATACACGCCTCTAGAAGATGACCTTTTCACAACGTCCAAATAATGCACCAAAGCGTGAATACACTCCTGCAAATCACCATTAACCACACCATTTAAAAGCTTTTTTAATCTTCCACTGGGGAACAAAGCCTCCCTCCCCAATAGCCAATGTTGGATGTCCACCACAGCCCTTAAAGGTTAATGGTGTCTCTGGAGAAGGAAATGTAAGGAGAATGAATGCGTGTGGGGTCTTGTTACTCGTCTCTCCCTTCCCTTGACTTCTGACAGAGCCCTGACATAAGAGCCGCCCAGTTCATTATGCTTGGGTCACTGCGCTCTGCAAATAGTCCTCTATCTCATTGCTATGTCTTTTACTCACTATACTGTTTGTACAAGGTACTAAAGTCAACACAAACCAGCAGTCACAGTTCCTGGAACGGGACGCATTGGAGTGAAGTAGGTTATTATTTTAGGGAAAAAAATAGATGTGATTATTTTGATAAAGGATTAAAAGTTCTTACAAATATGAAACCTGCTGGACTGAACAACAGGTGGATGAAAAGCCCAGCAACAGCAGCTGTTTTTAGACACTGAGAAGCATCACGAGTAAAACAATGACACAAGCACAGCACAGAAGCACAGATCTGGATCTGCCAATTAATGGTACTTCATCTCATTACATTTACTTCTGTGACTCAACTGTGTGGTGCGGGGCAAAATGTGGCAGACTGTCGGGTTTCTAATAGCTAATGAGGGAACTCAGATGAGCAGTGATTTACGAGGGTCAGATTTTAATTCACGAGTATGGATAGCTGAGGTTGTTAATTTATTATCTTATTTATTAGATTGACAGGATTGTTGTGTGCACATAGCAAAAGTGATGTCAAAATACTTTACTCTCATGCATTTTAAGATCAGGACGGTCAGATAGTTATCAGCAAACAACTAGCAGGTTAGTTGTTATTTAATATGATTAATATGTTTGTGTAACATTTACATATTAATTCATTAATTTAATTTAATTAATAAAACATATGTAATATACAGTGTGTGTGTGTGTGTGTGTGTGTGTGTGGGTATAATATAAACAATGTTTTATACAAATTTAAAATATATATATATATATATATATATATATATATATATACAGTATATATATATATATTCATAAACAAAAACTTATTTTGGATACATTTAATCGTACGTAAGCATTTGGGAGCACTTATTTATATAAAATTATGCATTTTAAATATATTTTTGTAAACATTATTTTAAAACTATTTCAAAAATATATTTACTATATATATATATATATCTATATGTATATATGCACGTATAAGTAAACACACTCAAAAGACAAAATTTGCAGAGATCTTCACTAGTCTAGCTAATAAACGGAGGGATAAAGCCTTGTTTAAAGTGATAAATGAAGAAACAGCTGGATTTTGTATAATTACCATTTAAAAAAAATGAACAGCCGGACCAAAATGGGGTCCTTCAACACCTTTCCAGCACTATTCAAATTAAGATTCGTTTACAACCACACACAATTTGTCTTCATAATAACAAATTTAATTATCAATTAATCAAATCTAAACTCAGATTCAAGACACTCTCCATTTCAATCCAATTAGACTGAATTTATTGATGGATTCATTGATGGCAATTACCGCGTATGTGTGTGTGCACACATCTGTGCAGGTTTCTTTGAGTTTGTTTCTCTCCATGAGAGAACTGTAGAGTAAACAGAAGGACAGGATATTTCTCAATGCCAGCCATATGATGTTTGCTCAGCTCTCCAGATCTGCACCGTCTGAATCATTCTGCCAACACCTTCCTCTTGAACAACCCTCTGCCAGAAAACCTTAGCCTCATCCCCTTTATCTCAACCTCTCCATCCCTCATTCCCTCTCTGAGGAACATCTATGCCCCGTTCAATTCAATCCTGCTTACAAACAGTGAGCTTCTGCTGCGATCAAGTCCTCCTGGGAAGTTCCTACTTACAAGCTCAGAAGTCTTAAATGCATTGTGTATTTTTTCAATTTTACCCTTTCTGACAAACAAAGAAAGCTTTGTAGCACTACTGCAACAAAATAAACAGCAAAGGATGCTCATTAGATTTATAATCGATGCATTTTCTGTGAATTTCATGCTGCTGTTAAGAATAATGGGTAATGTTTGGTCACACAAGCCTGGCGGCTCAAAAACCAGCTAAATGGCAAGATGCATTGCCGTACTTCATCACCAGTTCAACAAATAGAATGAATGCATACGATATTATACATACACATTGACGGTTACAACATCTTACAATCAATAACAGTTTCTTTCAACGTAATTATTTAATCGACACACTGCGAACACAGATGCAAAACATAACCGTAAGGTTTTATGCTGTCGTTCAGCATATAAATGCGATCACATGACTTGAATGTAGCTAGAAGTGCTACAACATACATTGTCACTATTTATAAAACAGATAGCTCCGGTCCTGAATGCTGATTGGCTAATATAATATTCCTAGAATTCTAAAACCCAACATGGTGACAAATGCGAGTGGAAGAGAAAATAATTAATAGAAAAACATCTTTTATTAGGCCTTGCTGTATCATAAATGTACACATTGTACAGTTTTCACCATTTTTCATAGTGAAAGAAGTATTATTGCAATTATTAATGTTATTATTAACAATACCCTTTCTACTCTGTGCCTAACGACACCTCTTAACTTTAGTGGTAATTCTAAAGCATCTTTGAATATCCTTCCTGTCTCTCTGCCTCCTCTCTTTTTTGCTCTGGTTTAAGTAGGAATCTTTTAGCATGCTTTCTTTCAGACACTTACAGCCGTGAATAGAAATCCATCCCCTGCTTGTACTCAGGACAGAGAGGTGTAAGGTGACGCATTCAAATGAGTCCCTCGCTGTTTTTGTCCAAAGCTCTTTATTGCTCTATTGATTCTGAAAGCGTTACGATGGCAGTGCTGAACGGAGACTGGCAGTGATTTGATGGGGCGTCAAATGAGCCTGTGTCTCTTTAATGACGCTGTAATTGAGCCTCACATGCTACGGCAACAAAACAGCTCAATCTCCAACCCACACAGAGGTGAATAAAAAGAACAACAGGCCAGATAGTCAATTCCATCTGGAAATATTTTAAGCAAGTGTCGTAATTTATCAAATGTTTAGCAGCTGCAAAGTGGTTCACATTTCAAAACATCTCATATCCGTGGACACTTCACATTGTGTCCAAATGCACAATGCAACTGTAACCCCCTTAAATTGTGACATTACTAAATCAATCAAACATACAAAAAAAAATTCTTCCATTTAAATTATGTATCTCTGAGAAACTCTTGCATTGATGCAATTCTATGATTGGCCACTAGAGGTTACGGATGAGTAAATTGCGTTTATCTAAAAACTAAGCAACTTTTTTTTTATTTTAATGTGTATCATTTTCCTTCAAGAGGTTAACAATTCTGCAAGTTTCAATCTCATCCATTTGCTGAGGAATAAAGAAACGTTTGGTTACAACTTTTTGTTGAGTCGTTGCTTGTTTACGTTACGTATTACTTTAAGTAAATAGACATCAATTTATCCTCAATCTGTGTAAAAAACAAACCAATCAGAGTTATATATGATATTACAAATGTATTTCTGTATGTTTAAAAAGGGTTTGTACAAGTATGTGAATGCCAACGAGTGAAAAGAGATACGTTGTATAGAGAGATTCCTTGTTTCTAAGCCATTTTAAGCATGTTTACGTTGACGAATGTCGTCGTGAGCAGATTAATACGTGCTTAGAGACATTTTGTAAAGATTGAAAGAAGATATCCTTGTTGAAGTTGATTAAATTAAGAGATGCTTAATGTGACTGCATTGTTTGTACAGATTGAGAGCGGATTCTCTTCGTGTGATCGCTTAAATAGCGTGCCGAAGCCCTGGGGTCCATTTTTCGTACGTCGCTAGCTCAGTTAGCTGGATTTGATTGTTGTGGATTTGTCCTGATCTTGGATCGTTTTGTTCTTGAATGCGCATCTCAGACTTGCAGTCATAGCAACAGGTCCATAAGCTTAAACCTGCTCAGGCTGCTCTTCTGGTGGGTTATGATTGGTTGAAATGCCGAGGTCACATCTGATTGGTTAAAGAGCACGACTGACGCGGACTGACTCAAGTGGGAAAAGAAAAGTATCTTGCAAGAAAGTGTAGAAAATAATTACGACGATTCACACACGAATGATGACCACAGCCACACACACATATATACATTATATTATATGATAATATATATTGCAGTGTTTCCCACACATAGACGAATCTGTAGCGGTGCGCCACAGATTAAATTCTGACCACCACAGATTCAACACCAA
>JAUCNO010001758.1:19731353-19744684 GCA_032353835.1 Enteromius viviparus
CCAGGCCAAGTGATTAGCACACCTGATTCTGATCATTTGAATGGGTGAGCGAAAACTTTTGGTAATATAGTGTAGTTCATACATATGGATTTCATGCCTTTTTTGTCTATTTACGTTAGCTGCAAGGTTATCTGTATGCTTGAAAATAATTTATAATAATATGATTATTATTGTAACCGTTAATATTAATTAACAGTGAGCTAACATGAACGAACAATGAACAGTTATGCTTTTATAAATTAACGTTAACAAAGATTAATAAATTGTTAGTTAACGCATTAAATAATGCTAACCAATGGACCTTATTGTGAAGTGTTTCAAATAACAGTTAATATTTTATATATGCATTTTAAAATGGTAAATGGATCAAACATATTCCTAATCATTTTAATTTCAATTAAAACAAAAGCTCTCTGGAATGTCCCTCCCCTTTAATATTATACACATTCATTAGGTCTCAGAGTCTAGCCTTATTTTGCGACGTACCTTTGCGTGCGCTGGAGCCCAGGCCTGTGCGGACCTCCCTGATGCGAGGGTGGATGATGGGGGATAGCGCTACCAAAGGGAGGTGAGTGGGGCCACCTGCATTGTTGCCCGTGTCAAAATTACTGGGAAAATTCACCTAAGAACCAAATAAATAACAGGTTATATTCTGTAATCTAACTGGCCTCAAAGTGGTTTTGAGTGTGTGTGTGTGTGTGTGTGTGTACCTCTTCTACAGTAAGGGCTTTATTATTAGCGTTATTGAGAGATGTCCACAGGGCCGAGTCTCTGGTCCAGGCTTTACTTTCCAGCACCTGCTCCTCTATCCTGTTCAAATGCTTCACCATGTCTCGGGACAAACCCTCCTCAGAGCGGATGAACACTTCAATCACCTACACAAACATATGTACATTTGCTTTAGTACTTCAAAAGAAACAGTTTTATTTGAAAGACTTATTTCTGTGATTTTTTTCTATAGACATCAATATATACAGCAACATGATGCAATAGTACACCGTTCTTTACCTTGTAAAAGTAAAATGGTGGGATCTGAAAGATTTCGAGTATCCAGGGGAATGTCCTTTGAGAGCTGTATGCGAAGAGCACCACCTCCAGACAGCACGCCAACAGGGAGCAATGGAGCACCTCCTGCTCCAACAGGACCTGATACATAGAAAAAAATAAATAAAAAGTGTGAAAGCTGCAGTTATAAAACACAAAAAATCCCTTTTCCTCTTTCTCTATGTTGATAAATATACATTATTTGGCATCATGATGAATGGTTTTTACTAGTGCATTTATCACGTTTTGCTGTTATACTGACTTACCGCCATGTCTTTCCCTTGTAATCGCTTCATCTCCTGAGTCATGATATTCTCCAGGATCTTAAAGTACAAGATCTCTGCCAGCTTCAGACGATTCTCTGCGAAATCTACACACAGGATGAAATATGAGGCTTTCATAACAGTCACATATATTAAAAACATCATCTCTTCTTTTTTAATCTGACCCATATGTGCTCCAGGAAAGTCATCTGTGGGTTTGGTGTAGGCCTGTTTAAACTTCTCTCCCATGGTCTTCACTCGGTTCAGAATGGATTCAGTGGGATTTCGAGAGCAGGAACTATAAAAACATAAGTATAACTTATAAAACAGGCTGAAGAAGACTCAGGACCATCACGATAGGTCAGTATCATCAAGTCTAATTTGCGGGTGGTTTGATTTTGACAGATACTTACTTAAAGATTTGGACCAAAGCATCGCTTGGTGCGTTTCTGAGGCCAGACACCATACTCTGCAGTCGACTCACACTTTGGGTAGCGGAGGAAATGGGGGTGACCAGCACCTCTTTCTCTTTCAGATACCGTCGACCCGTAAGAGGCGTAGAGGGAGCAAGGGAACGCGTCTATGACGAAAATGTTTGGAAAAAAATAAAATCCTAAAAAATTGCTTCAGGTTTTCCACAGAAATACTTGGAGGCATAACTGTTTTCAACATTAATAAAAATAACCAGGAGAAGAATACATTTTTCTTAAGCAGTAATTAGCATATTCTGAAGCTGAAGAATGGAGAATTATTTCAGCTAAGATCAACAATTAGCACGGCAAATGTGATTTAATGTAGCAGCAGTAAAAGAAAACTTCAGTACCTTCTCAAAGTGCTGCTGAAGGTTGTTCTCCACCTGCATGCGGGCGGATAGTTGACCTGACGGAGGCTCAGCGGTGGCCTTGCGAGGCGTGCCGATCTCCTCGTCTGCATCAGCCCCCAAAAATACTCGCTCATCAAAATCCCCCACAGTCAAAACATATTCCTCATACTCGCGATTTATGGCTTTACTGAAAAACAAAACAAGATTCATACAAGTACTCATTGAAATCTCATTTGAATCTTTTTTATTTCAATGCAAAGTTTCTGGAAATGCAAAAACGTATAAAGAAAGTTCAAAGTAGATGCTTACTTGTTATCTTGGAAATTTGGGGTATCCAGTAATTCAGTCAGCGTCTCAGCATCACCTTTTAATATCTGCAAAAAATAAGGGAATGCATGTTTAGAATATGGCAAGCATGACTCTAAACAATCATGATGCTCTTGCAGTGTAGATTGGTTGTAAAGGTGTGGGTTCCTCACTCTTTTCTCAAACAGTGTCTTTATGTAGGGTTTAAAGTAGTGCTCCTTTATGCCTTTCGCCTCCACCACCAATCCATCATGCAACTCACACAACTTGTCGATGACACAGGGTATTTCCTGCAAGTTTTCTGTGTCCTTGGGCATTCCTAAAGAGAGGCGAGCAAAAGATATAAAAGCAGCATTTGCAACATCAACCTACAAATCTGATAATAATAATAAAAAAATACGTTTTAGGATCGCTTTTGATGAAAACATACGTTTTCAGTTCGTTTTAGTCTAAAGTGGCATCTGTATACTAATAACACTGATAACAACTAGTAGGCTGAAAACATGTTAATGTGACATAACCATGATGTTCTGTGGCCTGACCCATGTTCCTGTTTCAACAGATCTTAAATTATTTCATAGGGTCACTGATGAAGAGTCATAAGTTGTAGTGTTTTAAATGAACTACAACTTCCCATATTCAATCAATATTGCAAAAGTAAGTGCACTACCTTGCAAGAAACTCCTAATGCAATCAATGAACGCACTTGTAACTTGTATCTGCCTTCTCAAGGATAATGACTTGTAAACAGAAAATCAACAATTAATCAAGAAAACATTCTCTTACAGCGAGGTGAAGGGAGATTTACCTCTGAAGTATTGATTGATGAGATCTTTCTTGTTGGAACACATGAGAGCGTTGCAAAACACCAGGTCCAGACAGCAGAGCAGGAGGTGATAGGAGTTGACCAGGTCATCTCCAATCATGCGGAAATTACCTGGATATAAATCAGAATTTTTTACTTCTTGTTTGATGGCAAATCTTCACAATTTATTCATTCATTATGACTGTAAAATAATAATTAACTTTTGTTTTTCTTCTTTTATGTAGTTAATAGCATTACATGGCACAGACTGTGCAAGTAGTCTCATGTAAACCATGCTGACAGACTATAGTTTAAACAGGAAGGCTTCTTTCAGTCTAATTACCTTTTGTATACACAAAGAGAGTCCAACAGAACTTGAAGACGTCACTAATGTGACATGGAAGACGCCTACAAAAGAAAGATGTATATACATACGTTAACATTTTAAGGAAGAAGCCAAGAAAGGAGAGTAAAGGCGGGCAGATTCACCTGTGCTTGCGGCTTCTAGGTAGCCGGGGAGGTTCACCCTGAGGATTCTGAAACATGTCCAGAAATATTGGTTCAAATTTACGAAAAATCACTGTCGACACTTCGAAATTGCGCTCCAGTCGTCCTATGCGGCTGCGGAAATCCTCTGAGAGGTTCGACATGTCTGACCATTTCTTCATCTTGCTGAAGAACTGAATCAAACTAGAGGAAAGAGAGCATGACAATGTCTCAATACAAACACCTTCGTTTAAAATAAAAGCTTGTGCCATTGTTTCTCTTTACACTCTAAAACCAAAACTTTAAGAAGATGCCCATTGTGAAGGTATCTGACCATGTCTGTTCGAGTTCCTTACCTGAGCTTCGCCGAGCGCAGGATCCTTGTAAGGGACACGCAGTTGCCCTCCATTACACCCCGTCCCACAGTGGGGATAGAGCTCTTCCTACAGGCAGCATACAGAGAGCAGGCCAGCCAGTGAATGACATCACCCTGAGACACCCAAACACATGAACAGCAACATATCACACAGAGATGAATTAACCCTAAAGACCACTGCATCATGAGATACATTTATTTCTAAGGCCTCCAAATTATCAGCATATCCAGAATCTAGTTGAAAAACATACTGAATGCTTTCGGCCTTATTATTGATAAGTTTACACTTTTAGTATAATTGTTAAAAAAATGTATTACTGTGACTGCATTTGTTATAAAATATGCAAACTTTCTGTGTATAATATCTATTCCTTGAGTATACCGTAGATATAGCGCATACTGTGTATCATGAGTAAAATCCATGTATTGTTATGTACATACATTAAGCTGTTTATACTGTCATATACATTTCATCTCACTGAGGCATCTTCAAGCCAGTAGAATGTTATCTTACTTTTTGGCCATATAAATATTAGAAACAGAGCCATGCATTTATTTATTTAATTTTTTTGGACAGAGTTTGGGCTTCTGTTTTTTCCCTCCTTGAGTATGAGCTCCATACTCTCCTATATTAGACTAAAAGGGGTTATGAATGAGTGATGTATCAAAAATGATACAAAACATGCATAAACTTTTCTTGTGTTTTATTTTAAATGCTTTAATAAGCCTAACGTTACCTAATAAACTGTAGCTTTACCCTACAGATACATAATTTAGCAGCCAGTGAGAAAAAAGCATCTTTCCCAGCATTCCCTTTACATGACTTCCTCGTCTTCTCTTTGTGATTGTCATGTGACACATCAGGGAACCCTCAGTCATTTCTAAAGCGATTTAAATGGTATTACTCCGATATTGGGAAACATTTCCGTGTAATATTATTCTTGTACACTAATTAGTGTAACATAATACAACTGTAGTATTTCCGATATGCAACGTTAGTATACTGGTAACGTATTCATACCAAGGTACCGTATTCGCATACCATGGTAAATGTTAGTTCAGAGAAATCCAGTGTGAATGCCATTATAAGTACTGGTTATTTAGATTATATGTTGACTAGTTGAAGGCAGCTGAGAATGCTTCAACGGTTGCCGTGGTTTGGTAACGTTGGTTGTTTGAATGTGAATTAAAGTCGAACCTCTAGTGTGTAAGTGTTCCAGATGGAGCTGAAGTTCTCAAGCGCTTCTGCTGCCGTCTCTTCGTCCATATTTAGCTCCTGACAAAGCGCCTCAAGATTGCTCCGAATCGAGCCATCGGCCGATTTAACGGACTCCGAGTCCGTTTCATCTCCACGCATTGCTGGAATCCGTTTAAATCCGTAAATGTCCAAAGAAAAATGTTTGGGTAAAACACGGAGTTGACCCGGGGCGCCGCTGACCTCCTGATGCTATCCCACAATGCCGAGACATGCGAATGGCGCGAAAACAGGCTCCTCTCAGCCAATGGGCGAAGAGGAGTAGATGACGTCATTACATCAACAAAGACGACAGCGAGGAAGCATGGAGGATTTAAACTTCCTCACAGTGTTTACCAAAGCATAATATTAAAATATGAAGAACGTAAACACAATATAATAAGCTCCGGCTTTAAAATAAAGTCGGTCGTTTGTATTATTTTTTTCCGGGACATAATTTGTAACATACACAAACAAATGTGTTGATGTTTGTTTTTTTCCAACTGATTTTTATTTATATAATTTTACATTTACAGTTTGTCCTTTATACATTAAATATCCGGTTAAAATATTATTCGGACATGAAAATTGTCTAAGCAACTATACAAAAATGTTCCGTTTCGTTGCCCCAAATCTCATTTTATATTTAATTTTAAATGTTTATCCCGTATCATTTATAATATTTAATTATTACTTACTATATTGACATAGTCCCCTGATTTCACACACAAAGCTTAAGCCTAGTTCTAGACTAGAATGTAAATCTGAGCTTTTTCACCTGAAAGAAACTTGCACTGACTAATCTTAAGACATGTCAGTGCCTTTGTTTTGTCTTAAGATTCACACCAGTAATGTTTTTTTTCTAAGGCATGTTTATAAAAATGAGTTAAATATCCTGATTGAACTATAAACTAATCCTGGCTTAGGCTAAACCCGGTCTGTGAAACCAAGCCAGTATGTCATATAATTATTAAATCAGTTACAAATTTCCACTGAAACCTTTAATGACTTCTTTTAAGCATTCATTATTCGCTCGACTAAATTAAATTACAGATTTATGCAATAACGAATCAGTGATTAATTAAAAAAAAAATAATAGAAACGAGAACTAGATGAGAACCTGCACATTTAAAAAAATTTTGGCAGAGAGAACATAAGACATACTGACTTGAAAGTTGAAAGTCATCTTTTATTGCACAATAAAAGATCACATACCATGGTTTGAAATATATGATTGGTCCACATCGGTGTACAGGAGCTATTTGAACAAAAACAAATGAAATATCCCAAAATAAAAAAAATAATAAGAACACCCAAGACTCTCAGCATTGCTGCAAATTTTATACCAAGAGTATAAGTTCACTTTTCATCTTGTGTAATCATCCCAATATAGTGCACCTGCTTCAATATAACTACAAACTTACAGTACTTCCTTTCCACGAACACTGACCATTGTCGTATCAAATTCATTCAATGTTATTCTACAAGATCTTGAAGAACAGAACCTCCATAGGCTCAACAGTGGTGCAACGCAGTTCTGCATGGTACATGATGCTCTAGTGTGTCATGAACACTAAGGACTTGAGTTTGTCTGGCTAAGCAGCTGTTGTAAAAAACACTCCACAGCAGCCTGACTTGCATACACTTTTAAGTATAGTATGTCGCTCGGCCTCAGATGTTGTGACTGGGTCTTTTTACCAGGTCCTGACATGCAAACACTGACAGTGGCAAAGCAAAATCCAGTCTCCTACAACGTGCATATTTGACAGCATCGGAAATATTAAGTGCCGACAGAGTCTGATCAAAATGACAGCACAACTTTCCCAATTCTCACTCCCCATCGGAAATGCACTATGCAAAGCTACTGCAATGATCTCCCTTTGATCAACCCATTGAAAAAAATGGAGGTAGGGTTCCAATGGGAAGGCTTTTTTGCTTTCAGAGCAACTATCCAGAGATGTATTTATACACAGATACAATCAACATTACCGTTTTCAGAACAGTTCGACTTTTATGGAAAGCAAAATGGATCAGTGTAGACATCCCATATAGGAGAACATCCAAAACCTGGAGACAGCAAGTTTATGTACATGTTGCATTATTCAGGGAGACAACGCTGAGACAGTAAAACAATAAATACAGGTAGAAATGGAAATTGATCAGATTGTTAGATGAACTACCGAACAGTTTCAGCTAGGGAGAAAGAAAAATGGTTATCTGGAGTGTTACTAGGATACAGAATTGAATATATATTCATTGATCTTCAAATGAGCCCAGATACTGCACCAGGGAGACTTTCAAACTGAATTTAACTGGAGTGTTTTCCAACAATATTGTTGCGTTTTTAAACTGTACATTTCCAACAAACAGTACATTTATAAAATCAACACACTTACAACCAGCAACGCAGCATTCTCAGTCTAACAGTCTGAACTCTCCAGTTGTACATATACTGACTGTGCTCCTTCAGAAATCTTGAAGGCCTTTAATAGAGTTAACAAAAGGTAAAAAGCAAGGATAACACAATCATCCAGACGCCTAGACGAGGTCTGTGGGTTTTTGTTCACCAGATGTTACTGGGAAAGGGACAATATAGGAAGATGTGAGGTAAGCTTTCAAACCAACAATGAGACAAGTCAAGTAGACTTTGTGCTTTGCAATACTGTTTCGAATGAGTTGAGAAAGCAAAGAGGCCTTGATTATGTTATTTCAAAGGGTTTATAATCTTAAGTTTTACACAAAGGCGGCCAGTATCTGTACAACTAGATTTAAACTAGTATGACCAAGACTGCTTCCCAAAACGTTGACACTGTACACAAGTACTTTGATATATATTTTCCAACATAAAAGATGTAACAAACATCCATATATAAACCACTAAATAAGGCATTGCAAAGTGAACACAATAAAATAGATGTGATGAGAAAGGGGAAATGTCGTATTTGGTGAATTTGGCAAAGTAAAAAGAGAAATAAAAGCAAAATAAATTACATCATGGTGTCACAAATAGTGTGACAAGGCAACAACAGCATGTTTTTTGAAGGTGACCATGATTTAGTTTTTTTTGTTTAGACGAGAAATTTACAGTACAGGTTTACATAGGTCAAAATGTACAGGAAGTGACATGTGCAAGCGTGCGCATGCGTCCACACGAACACACATAAACAAACAAGACGGGACACAACTACAGGTAAACATTCACCAAAAAGACTGTGCAAAAAATGTTTTCATATCCGAAAACTGAAAAAAAAAAAAAAAACAAGATGGAAAAGTGGACAATGAATACTCCCACAAAAGAGAGACCCTGTTGAGACTGGGGGAGAAAATGAGTTAAATTATCTCTGGTTACTGACTAGTGTATTTCAAAAAAAAAAAAAAAAAAAAAGAGAAAAACACTAGTGCTGATTTTTCTTTTACACATCCTCCCAATATGAGACATACTGGTGAGGAAAAATAACATTGTGTGCTTGTAAACAAAAGTAACAGCAATATACAGCTAGATTTACATGTTTGCAAAAAATCTGGGTAGGTTTTACTCGACAGCATTTTTAAATGCACCAAAAAAAATAAGAGCAATGTAACCTATGAGGAGAACGAGACGATCTGACGTCTTTCTGTCAACCCCTTCGACCTAAGGGCTTTGGTGAAGGCCAAAAAAAAAACAGGGATTTGCAAAGATGTTTTTGATACTTATTCTGGGTAAAGGAATATTTCACCCAAAACTTAACTTTCCGGCACAATTTAAATCACCCTCATGTTGTTTCAAACCTGCAGATGTTTTGAAGACTGCTCCAGGCTACACAAAAACCCAACGCCAAGGGTTATCAAACCTTAACAAGAGCAAAAATGCACTATAAAAGTATCTCGAAAGATGTATGCACTAAATTATCTAAAGACACAAGGAAACATAGTAGTTTTATAGTTGTTTTTGAAGCTTGGCAGCCATATTACGCTCTGGAGATTTATACAGGTTCGAACGACGTAAGGGTGACATGTTACCAGAATTTTAGTTTTCGGGTGAATTATCCTTTTAGATTCACTAAAAACACAGTTCTCACAAAAGGGCTTATTTTATAAGCCTGTGTACCAAAACCACTTAGAACCAAGTCTCATTAATGGCACTAACCGATCACTCTTAAACTTGCAGCACCCCTAAGTATATGCAGCCACCTCTATAATGATTAGTAGCATCTTATCAAAGCAACCGCGTGGAAATGACATCAAAACCAACAAGACAAACAAAAACAAAAGATAAATCAATCTCAGGATTGTTCTTTGCCATCAATTTCAAGCCTTGCTCTCTTTGAGTTTCCATTGCACTCACCATGTTGCACTCATGCCACCTATAGCTTTGTAAAGGATTTAGGTTAAAATCTTCACTAAAATGAATACATAGCAGCAAGCAACTAAGAACAAAATACTGTGATCCATTGAGACTGTATCAGATGCAGCTCTGCTGGTACTCTACCAATGGGATGAGTGTTTTCTTTACATTATTTAGAGAAATGTTTCAAAACACGAATCTAGGTCTTATGCAACTGTAAGAGCATGATCTGAAACACCATTACGAAGTGAGACCGCCGTCTGGTTTTTTTTTTTTTTTTTTTTTTGCACAATACCAACATCATACCGCTTTCTGAGAATCTGTGAAAGATGCTAGTGAATAACACCTAATCGAAAGGGGGGAAATGCTGGGGTCACTAAGAGTGTTCTCTGTCTATAGACAGAATCGTCTGAATAGCCATTCCCATGATGCAAAAGGAACACGCTTACACCAGTGACGATGTCCCTTTTTTAAGGATTCGTGACCTCTGAGTGTTTGCATGCTTCAAGTGTCTATTTCTTTAGCACACACGCAGAAGGTAGAGTAGATGTCAGTGAAATTACAAGGGCAGATCTATAAACAATACATTGATAATCAAAGTCCTATACACAAACTTTTACCGACACGACACACACAAAAGTACTGCGCCCCAAACATTGAGGATGCATTGTAGTCTCCACCGAGAGCCTTAAGCAGTTTCCTCTCCCATCTCATTTTTGTCTTTTTCCTCAGTACTTCTATCCTCAGAAGGACCTCTTATAGGATCAGAAGGTTCTTTGACCTGAGCTAAATCGACATCAGGTCCACGTTCTTCCATTCTGCCCTCTTTGCTCTTTTGTTCGGGTGTCTGTTCGTCTTTAACTCCCTTTGATTCCACACCATCTATATGCACACCAACACTGCTGCTTCCCTCCTCTGCTCCTTCCTCCCTAATCTTCTTTCTCTTCCTCTTGGGGCTGCCCGTGCTGTCTGCTGCGGGCATAGCGGGTAGAGCCATTATACTGCCCGGTGGCAAGAACATATGTGGATACAACAGACTATGTGACATTCCCGGGATTAGAAAGGGGTTAAAGGTCAAATGGCTGCCGGTGCTTGTTATGCTACTACTATTGCTGCTAGTAGGCGCAGCTGTAGACACCGAAGCGGACACTTTCTTCTCTTCCGCTCCTTGCTTTGCGTCCTCCTTATTCCCATTCTCCGTGCTCATCGGAGAGCTTGCATTTTCACGCTGAGGCCCAGAATCGGAACTATCCGCTGGGCTGCAGGTTGAGGTCACGGTTGCAGAGTTCGACGAAGTCACGCTTGCTGAAGTGGAGGATGCAGTTGCAGTGGACGTCACTGTGGACAACGGCTGATTTATCATCCCACTCATGTGAGTGCTGTACATGGGAGGCTGAACGGCCGCCATGCCGTGGAGCATCATGGGCAGCATGCTGAGTCCATTCTTGGCATCCTCTCCTGACGATACGGCAGTCGCGAAACCGTGAGGAAAGCCCATGATACCAGTTAGAGGGATGCCAGGGACATTGCGGAGATTGGGTAAACTAACCAGATCCATGCTGCTAATGAGCCCACCGTTCATGAAGAGCTGACCCATGCCAGCGGCGAGTTCGGGGGCTTTGGGCATCTCGCTGCGGGGTCGCCTGCCTCTTCTACGTGGACCGGGATCCCGACACACAGGTCCAGATAGAATGCGTGTGAATTTGCCTTCTGGTAGAAAACCCTGGGATAGTGCAATACAAGGAACAAATTCAATCAGTATCAATAATATATATATATATATATGTGTGTGTGTGTGTATATATATATTACACACACACACACAAACACATGCAAATATTAAGAAATATTTATGTATTTGTATTAAATATATCTGCATTACAATACAAAATAATATAAAATATATACATTTATATACATTTTAAAAATTTCTAAATATCTACTGAATGTGTGTGTATTTTTTTATACACAATAAATAAACAGTACACATACATATATTATGTCAACAACATTTTATTTTTTGATGTGATAATTATTGAGTAATTGTTTGACAGCACTAATATATAAGTAATATATAATATACAAATAAAACGATGATCAAAATCAACTCAGTTGAGTTTAAAATGTGCATACATGTTTTATGTAATTGCAGAACTTATAAATTTGGGTTGGATTTCAATGGAATGAATGTATTAGTATATTTTCATTATATAAATCCAAAGTTACTGTACCTACCCTATTAATAAATGAATATACAATAGAATATTATAAATATAAACTATAGTATAGATTTATATAGACCTCCCTATGGAGGATTTGAGATAAATACAGAACCTTAAAATTGTTGCAGTACAAATGTTTATTGTTAGTCATCTAGAAGATGTTTTTTTTGTCTAAGCATATTACCACATGTTCAGTTTACTACATATTAACAAGCAGTTTCACTGGAACAATATCTGCTCTACTTCTTGCCATTTCTAGTCTCTTTCTAAATAGAATATATATGTATAGAATATATATATGACTGACCGAGTGCTTCACCACATCCGCCCAATCAGGAGCCACAGAGTATTCTGAGTTTGCATCCAGCCATCTGGAGAGCTCTTTAATTGCTGGAGCCATAGCGCCTCCAAGCTGCAACCAGAGGAACTGTTGCATTTAATTTAAATGAAATAAACAGGACAAGATATAAGAGTATGTTTGCATGTTTTTCTTACCCTGCGGCCTGTGTTTCTGTGCACTACTGGGACTCTCTCCTCCCCAGTTAGAGAGTTGACATCGAGCTTGGATGGGTCTTTGCAGCGATGCCTTCTCTGTTTTGGACGCTCCAGGAAACTGTGCAACATGTTTGCATTCTGAGACTAATAAAGAAATCAGGTTTAAGTAATGCATTTTATATTAAATACATCATTTGTACTTTTTCAATGCTTATAATATATAAGTGATACACAAACATTAAATATCATTATCAATATCTTTCTAGATGGAAAAATAGTGACCAAAAAACCTTGCAACTTTTATAAAAAGGTCCTTAACAGTAAACACATCACCATGAAATTGCACTCACATGTATCAGTTTTAGTAGTAATGTGACACACTTACACATGAAACTGGACATTTTAAATGTAAGACAAAAAATAAGCCTTAATAAGAATTAAATAGGTGTTTGTAATTTTTTGTAATTAAAAAAAATGTCACAGTTCTGTTCTAACTTACTGGAAAAGCAGAAAGCTCCATGTTGTAGTTGGGGTTTTGTCTGAGCCATTCCATTAGGCCTTTATTGGCCACTTCTCTGTCCATGCTCAGATTAAGGGTCTCTGAGGCTGGAGGAGGAGCGGGAGAGGAAGCTGGAGGCTGAGGAGGAAGTGTAGTCGGGGTGGCTGGAGGGCCTTCTGACTGGGAGGATGTGGACGACACAAGAGGGTGGCTGATACTCTCGGACCCGCTCTGTGGAGTAGACCAAATATGGTCCCACTTTATATTAAGTGTCCCTAGTACCAGTGTACTTTCATAGTAACTAGATGTGTATGTAGTATGTAACTACAGTGGAAGTACACACTGGTACATAGTATATATAGCTGTAATATTTCTGGAACTACACACATGTAACAACCCTCAGAATGGTATGTGTAAGTACAAATGTGTAACAGGACATTGGTAACAACACTTT
>JAUCNO010001758.1:19744784-19755790 GCA_032353835.1 Enteromius viviparus
TTACATACTAGATACACATCTAGTTACTATGTAAGTACACAGGTATTAGGGACACTTAATATAAAGTGGGACCATTTTGGGTATTGCCCTGATAAATATTTTCAAAAAAGCAGCCCAAAGCAAATTAAAAAAAGTACCCCATACCACTTCTGATGAAGACTTTAATCTTTTAATAGGGCTTAATATAAAAATCCTCACTTTTTTTGTTTATTCAACGTATTTTATACAGAAAAGTAGATTTGCCAAGCATCTCCTTTTATGTTTTACAAAACAAAAAAGTACAATGCTAGAATCACATGGGGCCACTTTTATCTTCGGGTGTCCTACTATATCCACTTCAGTGACATGTGTTTCTACAAACCTGTTGTTCATGCAAGTTCACACTTCGCCCCTTTATAAAGCTGAGATCAGTAGTCTCCACATTTCTTCTTCGTCCTCTCCTCCGTCTCAACATTGAATCATCACGGCGAAGACCACCGTTGATAATTTGCCCTGTGACAGGGTGAATCAAGCCAGCCTGCAAAATGCCAGCCATATCCAATCCCAGTGAACCTTGTATGGAGCCTATCCCAGTTATTTTATGGGGTGCTGACTGGACAGTGTGGCTCATCTGACCGATAGGCCCACTGTCTCCACCAACTGTTAGCTCTGTTGGTTTGGAGAGATCAATAGCAGTGTCCTGCCAGCCATTAAGGAGGAGAGCGTTAGCACGATGAGGCACGCCAACCTGGATCTTTTCTCCAAGATGGCTTGGTTTGGCAAGGACTTCTGCCTCGAATTCAAATCCACGTCTTGGACGTTTGAGCTCAGGGAGAAATGCTGGAGCCACTAACCGCTCCTGTTGGGACAAGAGTTGTAAATCAAATCAATAAAAGGATATCTTCATGTTTCAATTAATTAGATCTAAAAAGTCTTGCCATGCATTTTGCAACAAACCAAAGATGGAAAATTCATTAGGTGAGAAAACAGCATGGTTTTACCAAAAATACAGCTTTGATCAGTTTATCTGTATGAATGATATGTAATGCTGGTCTATAAACAAATGCAATCCCGATATTTATTAGATGTTAAATGATATTTACATTTGTAAAATGGATTATAACAATTTATTTCAACTGTTTTTTAAGGATCTGCAGAGACCTTGAAGTAGCTCCTGTTTGATAATGTGATCTTACACCTACCTTTGATAAATGGGGTACTGGGTGTGAGAGATTAAAGTTAAGGCTCTGAGATATAGGCATTCTGGTTGGCAGAAATCCTGCCCTCTGGTGGGCACTGCTGGGCACGCAGGTGTTAGCCAATGAGGTGGGAGACTCGAATTGTTGACTGGAGGAAGGCCACTTCCCCTTTAAGATGGTGTGGCAGATACTGTCGATACGGTTGATGACCACTCTGTCCTGGAGAAAGCAAAAAGACAAAACAGGGTATGAAACGGGTAACTAATGCATGTCTAGTGGTATTCACAGAAAACGTTTACATTTTCAGCAGAAAATGCTAAATATTCAGCATATTTATTTTCAATAAAACCAATAAAGAATTGCCACCAACATGACAATACCTTAGGCCACTCTGAGAAGGAGAAAAGTGCTTTCTCTTGTAGAAGCTGAGCAATGGTTGGTTCCCTTATTTCATGGACACTGTCTGCCATCTCACACATGGGCAATGCAAAGCGTGGTCCTTCAACATCTCCCAATAATGCTTAAAAAAAACAACAATTATTATTCAATTCATGCTGGAAGAGAAAGAGACAAACAGTTATTTAAAAGATTTATTACCCAGTTTTCCACTGGGTTTTTCAACATATTTGGTGTTTAATGCAGAGTAAAGGTGGCAATGCAGCCACAACATCAATGATGATCCATAATTCAACAATCAGAAGATGTATCATGGTCTTTTCCTTCTATAATGTTTTAGCACCTACAACTACTGGTACCATAAAGTGAGCCAAAAACAGCCAAAGCTAATTTGCTGGACTTCTAACCTGTTCAAGTTGATCCAGTTTGGTAGCTTTAGGACATTTATTGTGATCAGACTTGGAGAACAGCTGTCTACTAGCTATACACCAACTTGGCCAGGCTAGGACACCAGCTAAGTCTACTGAGATGCTTTTCTTCAACAGGGTAAACAGCTCAAACTACCATTACTAGATTTGTAAAGAAGGAAATGAAATATTAAGAAACTTGGAACTACTACAAAACAAAGCAGAAAGCTAAATTTAACAGTACCTGGTGCCTTTCCACCTTCATCTTTTATCTTGTCCTTTACTTCCAGAACCTCAGTCTGCTCAAGGTGAGGGGTCTGCGTAGTGCTATCTGGCTCAGGCTTCACTTCTGACACCACTGGATCCACGAGAAACTCTTGTTTTGGGACTGCGTCAAGGCCCGGGGATACAGAGGTGTCAGGTAAGGTAGTTGGAGATGATGGGAGTGAGGAAGGCATTGGGTAATCTGTTGAAAGAGTAGTGTTAGTTAAATTGCACTCTTCTATTGTCTCTGGCGGTTCTTTGCAGGTTTCTTCCACCAAGTGCTGTTCCACTGTGTCTTGCTGAAACCCTTCACAAGGTTCCTGCAGGGTCTCATCACAAGTTAAATCATAAGACTCCTCTAAAGGCACTTTTTCTGGCTCTGTTAGAGGCTTTTCATAAGGTTCTTCCAAGGCCACTTCACTTCTCAAATCTCCATTGGAATCATCAAATGGCACCTGGCAGTCCTCTTTCTGAGATTCCTCAAGGCAACTTTCCCTTGGAGAGTCTATTGAAGGCATCTTGTCAATCTCATCTTGAGTATCCTTTGTCTTCGGACTGTCTGGAGAAAGGTCTTCTTTCTCAAAATGAAACTCTATGCTTTCAGCTCCTTCTTCTGGACTGGGAACCCCATGTGTGATGTTGGAATCGCTAAGCTTGTCCTCTTGCTCCTCACTAATGGGATCTGTCTGGTCAAGACTCACATCCGGGAGTCCAAGAGGCGGTGGTGGAACATATTCTGGAAGACCGGCTGACAGATCTGTCTGATCCACAGAAGTCTCTCCAACATTGAGGTCTTTAAACAACATGAAGCTCGGTGCCAGCGGTTCAACAGGGTTGCTTTGAGAGTCCGAACTAGGCATGCTCAAACAGTCAGTGAGCGTTTCATCACCCTCCCGCCCATCTTCTGGTTGAGGAGTATCGAGAAAGCTGGGTTCCAAAGTTGGTGCTCCTAAGATGGGATCTGTCTCATTGAACATGTCAGAGGTTTCAGCATGGTCCGAGCTTTCCCATGGAGTTTGAAGTTCATCTAGCTCCACAGAAGGAGCCATTAAGCCAGTCTCCTCTGAGGACCCTTGCTCTCCCACCAGAACATCACTCCGAAGTTTCCCAGCTATGGAGTCTGCCATGTCTCCTTGAGACCCATTTAACTCCCCTTGCACACCATACGAATTTAGCATATTCTGCCCACCGGTTGCGGAATTAAAAGGGAATCCATTGAATGCCTCTTTTCCAGATTTGCCATGTAGTGTGTCAGATGTCAAGCCTTCATGTTGCAAAGACCCCAACTCCAGAGAGTCATCCAATGGAGGACAATCCAAAAATCCTTCCCTGTTTCCTGTACCTATCTCTAGGGAACTTCCAGACTCTGACGCCACCACTTCTGAGGGCTGGTGATGCCCATGAGTATGGACGAGTTGTGTTTGTGTGTGGTGTGAAGGTGTGGAGTGATAATCTGGAGGTTGTGGGGACTGACAATGCCCAATGTTGGCGTCATACACGCAGCAATGGTGGTGGAGCAAGCCTGGGACTGGGTATCTGTGGTTTTCTTTGTGAACATAGTTCCGGTGTGCCTCCAGGAAGGATAACTGGGGGTCATTAAGGATGTAGAAATCAGTTCGACTCAAGCCATGTTTAGCGACCCCAATGAGAAGATCTCTGTCATGTTTTCCACACTCCCACCAGACGGGCAAATACAAGCTAGGGCGACAAAGCTGCAGTCGAGCTCCCAGAAGGGGGTGGCGCAATACTTGCTCACGGACCTTTCTCAAAAGCTCAATACGGTATAATGTTCGGGCAGCTCGCTCTTCTGTAATAGGCTCCACAAACAATGAAGCATCCACGTTACCTACATGAGACAAAAAGTTGTTTACATTGTGATGGATTTAACTACTTTTAACCTTCCCATTAAACTATTATCTATCCACTTTACCTTCATCTTTTCTGGGTGGCAGTCTACATGCAGTTCGACACATTGAAACAAAGCTGTGGAAATATCTCTCTAAGCTTTCATCCGTCTTCCTCTCCAATCGAGCAAGAGCACGGAACTGGTTCCAGTCAAAAGTCTTCTTGTCTGGGTCATACACTACTCCAAATGCAGACACTGTGCGATAGAAGTCAGCCTGCTCTCGACGCGTCCACCTGTGTCAAAGGAGATGTGGTAAAAAAAAGGCAATTACCTCTAAAAACTGATTGCGAATGCAGAATCAAAATACTATTCATTCAATGTTCATGACCTGCAATGATTCAATGTTTTTTATTCCTCAAGGATTTTACGCCAATAATTCTCTTTAGCTGTTGCTTTTGTCTTTATTAAATTATGCTATTAAAATTAAATGTTTTGTGTTCCATTTGCTGATTTTCCTCATCCTCTTAACTATTTGATTTTATTATGATTACTTCAACATGACCTGAAGGCAGCAAGAATACCATTTTGCCCTAAAGAAGCTGGTTTCAATTTGGATACCTTTTAAAATAGTTAAAGTCTTTGATTTCATTTTAAGATATTAACTATAGACAATAAAACTCACTCACCTTCGCTGCCACTCCAAAAAGAGCGGGTCGGGCTCAGTAGTGCAGTGCCTAAACTCTCCTATTTGCCAGGCCACAGGTGCAATTCCCTCATGTAAGAGAAAATCGTGACGAAGCGGCTCACGTCGTGTATAGCGTTGATAGGCAGTAATTAGGCGCCGCAGGCGTGCTGTAAGAGCCGAACCTGCCGGCCACTGTATCCGTCTCTGCTCCATCATTTCTGCAACAAGGTCTCCTGCGAGGGGTCCTATAAATCCCCCTTCAAAACAAATTCTACTTTAGACCTAACCTATTAAGGGGAGGTCACCTTTGGCATCTGTATAAATGTGACACAAATCCTAAGCAATAGTGTGCTACATGACAACTTATATAAATGTATAAAAGTTCAACTTTAGAGAACTCTAACAAGTGAATTTTTATAGAAATCAAATAATCAAATAGCATCTTTATAGCGTAAAATAGTGTTCTCAGGTTTTTTTTTAATGTCACAGGAAAATTAACTGGGTGGTATATTTCACCACCAGAGATTATCTGAATTACACTCAATAAAAAAAAAACATATGTAAAAAAAAAAAAAAGCATAACAAACATCTCAAATAACTTTGCATGCTCTATTGTGACCATCTCTTAAACAAGTTAACAGATAAGTAAGGTTTTTATACCTGTCATTGTTCTGTCATTTTTCCCCATTTCCTCTGACATGGGTTCCTCCTTTGTTAAAAAAAAAAAAAGAGTATTTTGTTAAAATGCTTGGCAAAACTCATCTGACTTCACTTCTTTGACTTCCTGTTATTACCTTGATCTCTACTTTCTCTTCTAATTCCTCAGACTTAATATCATTCCCCTCTTTGATGTCATCACTCTTGCTGATACTGCAAAAGAAGAAACGTGTTTATGGGGGTAAGAGCCAAGTGTTGCAACTGTTTTATCTCTGCTGCTCAAAGCACATTACCCATCAGGTGCATCTGAAGCAGTTTCTGCTCCACTTTGTTCTACCGTCAATGCAGTGACATCAGGCATACCCACTCGCTCCAGGAAACACAGGGCAGGGTCTGCGCGCATGGCGTTGTACCGCTCATACCCTGCATGGGACACACAGAGAAGGTAACGCACGTTAAAAGCAAGAGTAAGTCAATATGAACCATACAAAGCATATGCAGATTTGCAATCAAATTCATAACATCTCTGCTAAAAACAAAAAAAATGAATCATGTATTTGTCTGCACAGACTTCCATTGCGAAAGTATTGCATCATTCAACTGGCTAGGACTGTTGCACGCATTCTTCTTTGAGTATGTCTCACCATGTCTGTGAACTCCAATAAGCAGCGATTTATCCGCTTCAGCATCCCACCATATAGTAGGTATCTCAATATAGTCAATATCAGGAAGAATTACCTCCAGCTTACTGTAAAAAACACAGAAATCCTTACATATTAATCAACTCTACAATGACAACAGTTTTCTACAGAATTCATGGAGCAGGCATGAGGTTAAGATCATTTGCGGGCCATGTAGTACCTAGCTGGGATCCCTTCAAGAGCCTGATTAGCAGCCTCCCCCAGCACTTCAACCTTCAGATAGTACAGCATCCGCACCCTAAGCAGAACCCTGTTGATGACACAATATAAGATGATCAGATGATAAGATGATTATAGGTCTGATTTCATAATAATGGAATGAAATAACAAATATTGTTTTATGACAAGTAGGATGTATGAACATTTTAGATCTTACTATTTATGTAGACTATTTAGAGTGCACTTTTGTTACACTTTGCAAATGCATACTCGTGTTGCACAATATCCACAAATCGTACTTGTTGCAGTGTTGTTTGAGGTGTTTCTTGTAGCTGTCGTCCTGAAGCACAACCTCTGGGTTACAGTGGACCAGCCAGTCTGCATTTTTTAGCTCAGGGGGACTCAACTGGTTCTTCAGCTTCTTGCCTTTACGACCCCTTGGGACGGGAGCAGACAGACCTGGACGGATGAAGACAAGTTTTTAAATTAATATCTTACAGCTATATGAAGAGCAGTCATTGAATTCTCTCTTAATGGAGAAATAACTAAGAACTAGGTATGCTTATAAATAATCTAAACTTATCATCAATTTATTTATTTATTATTTGAATTGGTTGCAAACTAATTTAAAATGTCAAATTTAAAATAAATCAACTATTTAGTATTTAATTAATTTATTACATTTAATTAAATTATTACATTTTTAAAGTTTGATTAATGGATTTATTTAGTGCTTTATTTGACAAAAATTCCTGAACAAATTCATCTTAAAAAGAATGAATGAATTAATATATTGATAAAAATAAAAAATAACTGAAGATGTGAACAAAATTACTAATAACCTGAGTGGTTTTGTAGTGCTTGATTGTGTCCGTCTTTAGTGGGTGTGATTAGATCCCAGATGAAGCTCTTAATTTTATCGTCTCCCTTATAATGGCGCACACAGTAGACCAGAAGAGCCCTGCACAGCACCTCCATGTCTCTCTCTGTCAGGTGCCATTTAAAACGCCCATGATTGAGAATATCATTCCAGCGACCCCACCTGCACACACAGCAAACATTTCATTGGTCTGAGATGTATAACCTGCATACAGCCTAATTTATGCCTCCAATATTTACACCATCTGCTTGATTTGTAAATATAATAGCAAAAAATGGTCTTTCTTTTAGTCTTTGCACCTTTGTTTGGAAACAGTCACTTCATTAACAGCCTGTTGTAGGGCAACAGAAGGTGACCCAGAAGGAATGAGTGGGCAGCTGCAAGCAAATTAAGCACTGACCCGAAAATGAGAAGGTTTTTCTCCACTCTGAAGCACTCCGCACGGAGGTAGCGTCTGTTGCGATCGCTGAGACGTCTTGTGCGACAGGGTCGTTCCTCTGAGTCACTGTCCAGTTCAGAGAACTCCATGAGTTCATCGTCCTCGAACGAATTATAGTGACGCGTCTGCTTCCGTACGCGAGGGGTGTCGATCACCAGACTCTCCTGGCAGAGACAAAGACGTGAGTCAGAAAGTGTTGCAGTCTCAATATTTTACTCCTTAAATGTCACCAATATGCAAACAGTCTAAAACGTGCCCATTCAAAAAAATCACACATTAAAGCAACCCATCTGTTTTGACTCTGCTGATATTCAAATGACCCCTATTCTTTCTCTAGTCTATGAGCCGATTCTCTTGCAGTACACCATCTGAGCAGGTGAGCTCATATATGCAAAGCGTTGGCTTTTGAAACAATCAAGATTTTTACCTTTTCTGCCTTGGAGTCAATTTCCAGTTCAGCAATTTTGGCCCACTTCTGCCAGAAGTTTGGATCATCCAAAGAAATGTCTGTACGGTTCCCTGAAGACACAAAGCTAGCCTGGAATTGGTAAAAATAAAGGATTGTGAGCACTTTATCAAAATACAGATCAGATGTTAAAGCCTGTGCCTGATACAAGCAATGCATATTTATCTAGTTCAGTCACATGACTTTTCCACTCATTCGCTATATTTATGAAAAACATCATTTGAATTTGGCATTTGGATTTGATCCATACCATCTCAGAAAACATTTTGAGCAATTTCAGTTCACCACAAAGGGTTGGAATCAGTCATTCGTTTTTAAAAGAAAAGTATAAATTTATTCAGCAAGAATGCATTACAGTTACCACAGGTAAAAAGGTAAAGATCACTGACTGATACTAAAACATGGAAGTGTATTTGTTTTGTCTTAAAGTGCCCCTATTATTCCTTTTTAAAAGTTGCTAATATTGCTTTATGAGTCTCTTATAGGTTTACATGAATGCAAGGTCAAAAAACATTTTTACGCCATTTCTAAATGATTCATAAACGACTCGTGTGAAGCAGTTCGAAGAATCAGTCTGTCTAAACCCCGCCTTCCCGTGAGCCCAAACTGCTGTGATTGGTCAGAAGGCGCCGTCCTTTTGGTCTACTGCTACAGCGTGTGTTGGAAAACGAAACACCCATTGCCGTAACTGAATGACAGCGCAGGATACAGCGGCTGCTTGACATGATTTAATCCACCTGGAAATTGTACTGTTTGTGGGTGGGGCAAGTTGTTCTCTACGCAGAACGTCGGCAGACACATTATGCAAATATGTTACTTACTGACGTGGATCTGTCACAGAAACAAATTCGAATTGCTGGCGACTCATTTAGGCGAATGTGAGCCGATTCTTTTTTGATGGACAATAACTTCATTTATCGTGCACTGTCTGCATCACAACTGCATGAAAGATCATATTTGAAAAGGCATAATAGGGGCACTTTAAGATGCATACCAGTAATGTTTTTTCTAAAAGCATGTTTATTAAAATCACTTCAATGTCCTAACTGAACTATGGCCGAGCTATGAAACCAGGTCTATAAGTTTGTTTTAAGTTCTAATGTTACTCGAGCATATTACATATTACAATGATTTCTGAAGGATCATGTGACACTGAAGATTAAGAACTACATTTTAAAATATATTCAAATTGAAAGCTGTACATTTTATAAATATTTGATAATATTACTGTTTTGAAGGTATTTCTGATCAATATACCTTGGCAAAAGTTGACCCCTTCCCCTCAGACTGGATTGTGATGGTCTGTGTGCGTCTCTGCAGGATTTGATCAATATCCTCCTCACAGAATTTAGAGCCCTCGTCTTCCTCGTCCATAAGCGCCCCGTACGCTCCCTTCCTGAGTAGATCTTCCACCTCCATCTTTGAAAGCTGCTGAACCTAAAAGAGGATGGCACAGTAATTAATGACCTAATCCTTGTAACGTTCCTCAAAGCATGTAGTTGAGTAAAAGATGACAGAGTTTGTCTTTTTGGGTGAACTGTATCTTTAAGACTGAGTAGCATGCCGCTATTCCACCTTTGGCTAATGCATTTTCTTAATTCATCACTAGAAGATGTGAAAAGTTAAAAGTTGTTGATCTCTCACCCCGTTGAGACTGCCCTTGCGGTTGATGTCCTGAAGCACAGCCTTGTCCAATCCCAGTTTCAGACTGGCTTTGTCAAACATCTCCCTCTCATATGAATTTCGTGTGATAAGGCGATATACTTTTACCGCTTTGCTCTGACCAATCCGGTGGCAGCGAGCTTGAGCCTGTGGAATTCAAAGTGTTTATAAACAAAACTTTATATTTTGTAGTTAATAAATTGTTTTTGGTAAAGCTTGTGCTGCTTTTTGTGGTGATAAGTGCTAATGCAAGGCCAGTGATACTGTATACAAAAGATGCTACGTGTTCACCTGCAAGTCGTTCTGTGGGTTCCAGTCTGAGTCAAATATGATACAGGTATCAGCAGCGGTGAGGTTGATGCCCAGACCTCCTGCTCGTGTACAGAGGAGGAACACGAAGCGGTCAGAGTCTACCTTACTGAAGCGATCGATGGCAGCCTGCCGTAGATTCCCTCGAACTCTCCCATCAATACGTTCATATGTATACCTGCATGTATTATAGAAATGTCAGACTAGCAGATATCTCTTTTTTAAATCCATATTATTTATTCATGAAAATGACCAAACCCGCTCTCTCTTTACCACAGTTCTCATACTTGGTTTACCATTTCAGATATGCATTTTTAAATATTTTTGATGAACATACACATAGGTTGCATTTTTAAATATACAGTTTTTTTTATTATGTTTTTTTTATTATGCTCGACAAGAATGCATTTACTTGATCAACAATACAGCAATAAATAAATAGTATATATAGTGAAATATTATTGCAATTTAAAATAATTAATGGTTTAACGTTAAATGGCGGTTTTGTATTTTAATATATTTTAAAATCCAGTTTATTTCTGTGATGTAATGCTGAATATCTTTACTGTCACTTTAAATCAATTTATTGAATCTTTGCTGTAGAAAAAAAAACACCTTACTGAACCCAATTTTTTTTTTTATGTTGTACTCTAAATATTTTGGCCTTCAGCATAAATATAATTTTTTTTAATGAGTTTTTGAAATAACTTAAAAAAATATATAAATTAAATTAATTCCCACTACCATGCTCAATCTGAAATTTGAAAGTGTTGCCTGAAGAAAAACAACAAGTTAAGTAAACCAGGGGCCTGTACCATGAAGCCGGATTAGCTGGCTAGCCAGGTAAATTTAGGATTAGTTTGCACCAATCCTGTGTTTTACTCTGCTTCATTTGGTGTTAATTGCCATGGTAACTTGCGCTGCACAGCTAACCTGCTCCGGAGCAGGTTATGTTCT
>JAUCNO010001758.1:19763998-19800670 GCA_032353835.1 Enteromius viviparus
CCTCCCGTTCGCTCCATTCGCCTGAGCAAACTTTTCTCAGAAGACCTATCGTTTTATCGAGTCATGCGACCACGGTATTATCGAAATAAATTTATATTGCGGTACGACGATATTTACAATACCGTTACATCCCTACTAAAAACATATGCAATTAAACGTATATTCAATACTGTAACGCAAAGAGAAAAAATTCTATATTTAAATTACAAACTAAAAACTTTTTTACAGCTTTTTTAAAATGAAATCCTGTTTTACTATTATCACGTTTTCATTGTGTTTTATTGTTAACAAGCTGTATTTAGTAATTGTAACCTAATCAAAAAACAAAAATAAATGCAGTTTAAATGAAACGCACAATAAAAACATGATTTTTGAAAATTGTTAAAAGCGGAGGTATCTATTTTTATTAATACTATTAAAAACATTTGTAAAGTATACAAACACACTACAGTAAATGGTTTCAAAAATTCAAAACAAACGTATTTAAATAAATAAAAAATAAATGAAAAATAAAGATTCAGGGAAGAAAAATGTTTAATTATCACAAAAAAAACCGAAAATAAAAATGTCTTTAAGCAATACTTTTTTTTCTTTTGATTTTGGGGTTAAATGTGACCAGGAACCTGTTCCTATTTGCAGCACTGTAATTTCCAAAATTATACCAGAAAAAAAAGATCTTGCTGTAAATCACACCATTGTTGATTCAGAAAATTATTCCATGAGGCAGGGTGTAGTACCACTCTAGCAGATGGATAATTTAATGCACAAATGATTTTAAGTAATGCATTACACAATAAATGTGAGTTATGCGTTTGCTCTGACAGTTTGACAAGCTGAGTGTTTGAGAGCACAAAAAGGTAACAGCAGTTTGAGTCACATAAGCACACTTACAAATTTCTGTACTTGACGTAAAACTCCTCCATCTCTTCTGGTGGTTCGTCAGGGGATGTCTACACAAAAACCATTTCAGTTTAGGCAGATGTACCTTGCATCCCAGTGTACAGAGCGCTTTATGATACTGTACTGCATTTATATGTACTCAGTATTCAGTTTTTTTGTCATAGTGTAACTCAAGAATTGAATCAAATATTCAAGGTTTAAGAATCAACAATTGAAGAATAATTGAATACGGAATTAAATACATGCTCTATAGGTAATTTCACAGCCACATAAGAAATATTGTTTTGTAAAATTATCATGGACCTGATTGCGAGCAAGTAATTCATTATTTATGAGTGTAACATGTAATCTGACACCATTACCTCTTTCTTGACCGTTCGCACTGCAAGTATTTTCTCAATGATATTAGCCTCATCTTCAGGGGGTTCCTGGGGAGAAAGAAGGTGGGAATTATTCCAGAGTGCGTTTGCTCCACCCCTCCAGAAGTAGGGCAGGTCTGCGGTGTGGCATAATGGCAGATGTTGCCACGGTTACCTCAGCCTGCCAGGCGAGGGTAGAGGAAGACATGGCAGCAATCCGGCCCGCGCCCAACACAGCGATGGTCTCCCCGTCATCATCCACGACCTTGAAATCAAGATCTTCGTTATACTTCCGCCGCTTCACTTGACGCCCTGATCGCCTCTTCTGCACAAAGAAAGAAAGAAAAAAATTATTTACACATTACAATAAAATTATTAACAAAACAATTATTTTATTTTATTATTAAAAAGGAAAAAATATACAGAAAGAAATGTGCTACACATTAACAAAACAATTACCAAAATGTTAGAAATTAATTGCAATAAAAATATCATTACTCATTAATGGAATTGTGTGAAAAGTGTTTATGAAAATAATGCAAAAAAAGGAAAACAATATTTCGACTTGTTTATTTAGTTGGCGTAAAAATCTTTATATATATCCAAAGATTACTAATATAACAGCCAGACTGGTAAGTGATTTTAAATTCACACTTAATTAAACATTTATTTATTTTTCATATTTGTTATCCATTTTTATGAAAACACTTTTTAGAATGGAAAATATTTTTGAGAATATTTACATTAATTTGTTTTCATTTCCACGTTTTTTTAACAGACAAAGTAAATTTGTAAAAATATACATACACACATTTTTCAACTTAATGCTGAATTAAATATGTTGGTTTCTAAGGTTCTCGTTTAACCATTTTAAATAATTAAACATTAGGTGAGTGCAGTTCAGAGTAAACAAAAACGGCAGGACAAATGACATTAAAATTAAATATAAATTATCCAAAAGAACAATAGCAGTTGATAACTGATATGAAAGCTATATTGCGAATCAATAGTTTTTGTGGTAATCGTTAACATGACACTGTTAACTTGTATAAAACCAGGGAAATACTTCTAGGAAAGTTCTATTAAACCTGAACTCTGAACATGAACTTTAGGATTGGCTATTTAGATCCATAATCATCCTGCTCAGTAGAAACGCGTATGTCAGAGGCAGATGTTTTCAGCAGTACTCACAGTGTTATCCATCGGGTCGATGCTTTCCTCTCCGGTGGCGAGCGTGCTCAGAGAGGTTGTGTCATCGCTCTCCACCATCTCAAGTACAGCATCACTTTTCCTCTTTCCCTTCTTCTTCTTCTCCGGAGGCATGGCACCCTGCTCTCTGCATAACACAGCAACAAAACGCTCTTAAAACCCATCTTACCTCGAGTTTCACACAGGATGACAGATTTTAGCACAAATCACAAAAGGACTTGTTTCAATATCTGGCAACATAATGATAGAAAACACAGACATCTGCTGTGCAGACGTTTACTGGTTTATAAGTTGACAAGTAGGACTAAAGTTTTGCTTGAGAGCAGCACTTTAATAAAACTGCATTTCAGTGCTTTACTTTTGGAAAAACAAACGTGTAAGAGCGTGTAAGGATGTAAAAAAAAAAAAAAAAAAAGGAAAAGATGATTGGCATAAACTGTGCCATGGATTCTTTAATGCAACCCTGGAGAAAATAACAACTTAGAGTACCTTTGAAATGTATGATGTATAAATGTATCTTTACTTTTTCAAATACAATAGAAAAACAGGTCAAAGAGGCCTTCACATGGTTGCAGGTTTCATTTTTGACCTTGGTTTTTAAATTGGAAACCCATTCGTACCTACACTCACCTTGCAACGCCCACAATCCCTGTATCACATTTCACCCAATCAAGACATGAAAAGGTCCGTGATTGAGCTTAGCAAGAACAGTGCTGAGACAATACATGCAAAATTGCCGCATGCAAAAGATGCAATTTCCTGAAATGACTCATGGTTTTGTCAGGTGACATTTGTTAGTCAACAACTAAAATGGTTTTTGCTCTCTTTTTGAGAGATATCTTAGTAAACGAGGCACCATGTGTGCTACTTATGCCCGCCGTTATGTTTTGCTATAAAACACATATTCAGTAGTATTCCACTGTTAGGCCAAAATACTGTGTGAATATTTTCAAAACAAATTAAGAGAAAACAAACTAAATCTTTTAAAATTCAAATGCTGTTTTTAAAAAAATGGTTCCCTTTGTTTTCAACAGTGATAACCTGAAATGCTTTTTGAGCAGCAAATCATCATATTAGGATGATTTCTGAAAACTTGTGACACAAAGGAATAGAATATTGATGCTGAAAATGTAGCTTTGCATCACAGAAATAATTTGCATATTAAAATGGACAGCTACTAAACAGCTATATTTTTTTTCTGTATTTTTCATAAAATAAATGGTGCCTTGGTGGGCATTACAGACATGTTTCAAAAACAAACAAAAAAACAGTATTATTTGTACATTTATAGAAAAAAAGGCAATTCTGTCACTCACTTTGGCTTCCTCCCTCTTTTGGAGGGTGGGTGTGTTGCAGTGTTCTTGGCCTGTGTTTTCACTTTTGCATCCTGACCTTTCTTGACCTTTTTGACCTCTTTTTGGGCTTTTGGTTCCTTCTTCTTATGATCCTTTTGTTCCTTTGCCACCTTTGCCTTTCTCACAAGAAGCTTCTTGCCTTCCTTTTGCTCCCTTCTCTTTGGTTTAGCATTGCTCTCTTCATCTTTGTGCCACTCTGTCTCTTTCTTGTCTTTTTTCCTTCGTTTCTTCTTCACCCTGGTCCCGCCCCCTCCATCGTCCTCCTCACTGTTGATTGATAAAGGGCGGAGACTGTGACTGCTGGCAGCAGACCCCGCCTCCCGTAACCCAGAGTGCTTTGGGTGAGCCATGCAGTGATTGGGCGGCCCTCCAATGATTCGTAACTGTTCTTTGCCCAAGTGGCCGATGGGAAATGTAGTTTGTGCGTTTTGGTCAGAGGCATTCGAGGCAGCAACGGATGGAGTGTGCTTTAGTATATGGGTGGCGGACATCTGGAAGACAAAATAACAAACTTGAATTAAAATTGATATCTTTATCAACATTAACATTAAGGCCGGTTTCATAGGGCTTAGCCTAAACCAAGATTAAACCATAGTTCAATTAGGATATTTAAGTCCTTTTTTATAAACATGCCTTAGAAAAAAAAAGAATAATTCTTGTGCATCTTAAGATAAAATAAAATCAATTACATGTGTGCAATGATACGTGTTGTTAAAAATAGACACTATTCACTATTCAGTCAGTTGCGCTTGCACTTTTTTGACAGATTTCTAAAATATTTGTGTTTTCTCCTTATGACAGGTGATCTGATTAAATTTTCATAGCATTTAGTTGACATTTGTTTAAAGGAGACAGAATGAGGGCAGAATGTAGAAGTGTTTTTTGTCAATAAAATAAAAAAAAGAAAATTAGGCTTTTTTTAATACAATTAAATAAAAAAATAAAAATAATCGGCCCACATTCAAAGTGTGAATGCAAAACTAACTGGGTCCTTTTTCCACTCAGTTCACTTTTTAATCCATTTACAGCTCTTTTAAACGGCACTCAAGTTTTAAAACGCCCTAAGCAATGCACGTAATACAGGCAATTTTAAGGCTCAAAGTGAATAAGCTTTGATAATGCATTCAATCCCTGTTCACTCTCACTTCATCTGAAACCATATTAACATGTGACCAATCATAAATAAGACATGGAATAAGCTCTTAAAGAACCTAGTGAAACCAGAAGATGCCCAAGGAATGAGACACTAAAGGGCAAATTAAACAAAAATCTTCTCCTCCTTCTAAAGGGAAACACATGCGTAAAGTAAACTGAATTCACTGCTGTATGCGAGCTTTGTGTTTCTGGTACACATTTAGCTTTGTACCTCTTATTCCGCAAAGCACGTTTATTTTTAACTGCGCGCGCATGTGCAGGCAGACGCACACACACACACACACGCTCCCCGACAGAGCATGCGACTGCAGGCAGGTATGGGGATAATGTCAATGAATCACATGCTTTCCAAAGCAAGCGGGCTGGAATCAGGGCCGTCGTCATGGCAACAGGCTCGGGACCAAGCTGTGGGAAGCGGGAACGTAAACACGCAGTCTCCGTGGTAACCCTTTACTTTCTGAGGTCTAAGAAGCATCAACCTCATTGTTCTTGAAGGTAATACTAATGATATCAGCCTGGGTTGTTTTTGTACAGGACTGTATAAAGACAGAAAGAGAGCGTAAGTCAACTTCCTGCAACTACTCTTTTCACTTTTGCCCTTACCTTGACCTTTCTTTCGAACGCTTTCTCTATGCATCACGACCTTATGCACCCAAACCCATACGTACAAGAGCATGGAAGCGTACATACATTCTCTCACATAAGCATGCGCAAACACTGCAGACTATTCCTGTGACGTGCTGCAGTATGCATGCTTGCCAGGCAAAACTGCCAACCGCAAGTGCGCACACACACATACACACTTTGCAATCAAATTCCCTATGAATCAATACCAACTCCCAACTCCCAAACGCGACAGCTGCAGTTCAGTCAATGCCAGCTCCAAACACGAACACACCTTGCTCGAACGTGCTTTATACACACATCGCTCCCGCTAACATGCATCCACCTCTCCATCAAATGCACAACAACGGTCACGCTAAGTGCTATACTAAAAAGCATAATAATCTCAGAATGAACTGTTTGGGTTCTTTAACTGCTCTGTGCAACTGTAAGCCTCCCTAAATAAAGCCCATATCGTTTTGCTCATGGTTTCAGACAAAAACTGAAAACAAACAGCATGCTTGAATGGTCACAGGCAGATGCGTAGGACACCATCTATTCAATGACAACAAAAGGATGTGTTCTTGAGTTCGAAACACTTAGAGAAGAACAGAAGACAGCAGTCTCAAGAAATGTTGGAATATTTTTAACCTGACATGTCATCTGCAACTTGTGATGCTCATGCCAGGATGCTCAGAAAAACAAGCAAAAGACACAACACAATGGCCATGGATTTCTATCTGTACGTGTCTTTAAAAACATTTTACAGAATATAATCATGGAACGCTAACTTATAAAACCAGAACAACACAACAAAGTGATTGATTGTAAGAAGGCAACAACATGAGAAGTGTAAAAAATACAAAGTTTTAAACATTATCTAGAGGAGTTCTGGATAGAACAGGAAGGGAAATAAAAAACATTGAAAGCATTGAGGTGTGTGGTGCCGGTTTAGATAAAGTGGTAACATCAAGAGAATTCATGTGCAATCTGGGATGATTTTAAACAAAATAAAAAGGACATTTTTTATCTGCTCCAACACAACCATAATAAATGCATTTACTTATTTACATTTTTTTGTGATTTTATGTGAAATATTTTATCTGAAAGAATTCTCTAGCTGCATTTAATTAATCAAAAATATATTAGAAACTGTGAAATATTTCTACAATTCAAATTGCATTGTCTATTTTAATATATGTAAAAAAATAAGTAATTTATTCCTGTGTTGCAATGCTGAATTTTCAGCATCACTTCAGAAATCCTTCTAATATGCTGATTTTCTGCTTAAAAAACATTATCATTATTAAAAAAAAAAGCTGTGATTAATGCTTTCAGAGAAACCATGATTTAATTTTTTTCTTCAAAATAAAAATCTAACTTTGAACAGTAGTGCACTTACATTAATAAAACAGTTTTACTATAATAGTCTTATTCATTAAAAAGATTTTGCGTGCATCTCTACAAATGCCTTTAGGTCAAGGATCAGGAAAAGCAGGAATTCAACGGTAGTGAAGTGGAACATTAAGTGGAAAAGTGGTCATTTTTATTCCAGCTCAATGACATCAGACAGAAATTACAACTCAATTGTAAAGCCTCCTTTGACTTGTTAATCACTTTATAAACCTGCAGTGATTTTATATTGGTCAAAATCAAATAGTGGTTTAAGCTGGTGTGAATCCCTGCTGGCTCCTCAGAAAGGCCTGACAATGAAGCTCCCAGGATGCTTAGGAAGTGCCCTTTGAATCACCGGCCTCATAGTGCGGGAATGAAAAACCAAATTGGGCTAGTTTGATTTTGACACCACCAAAATTCAAATCCAAATGCAGATCAGATTTATTTGCATGAGAGTGGCACGAAACTACCAGAAGAGCATCCGAGTATCAAAGCGGTTCTTTGGCCTTTCCTAAACTCTAATGTTTTTAAGTCATCCAAAATCTGCTGTATCTCTCAAAAAGGTGGTCACACTGTCAAAACAACAAAACGCACGAATCCCGCCGAACACACAATGTGACAGAGAGTTTTATCCCATCCAAATTAACTACTTCATTGCTGTACTGACTACTGACACAAAGCCATTCTTCACTTCAAGAAATCCCGGCGCAGAGTCTGGATCCGCTGCGCCTGACAGCAGACCAAAAGCCTCCCTGATCCGCCTGACAATCCGACAGCTTCACAGAAGTGTCCTCGGGTGGTTTTCCACATAAAGGTGAGAAATGCTGTATATTTCTCAAAACAAGGAAGGCCTTACTACAACACACCATGTCTAACATTGACGTTTATTTACTTATGCAGCAGTAGTGATCGAAGGGGGAAGCACGAGAGACAGAAGGAGTTTGAGTGATGCTGACATTGATTTATCTTCTGTCTAACTGGTGCATGATCACAACACTGGCTGGGATTTATTCACAACTCATAAATGCCACAACTGATTCTTTGTACTAATTACTATGGTCTCAAAAGTGTTGAAACAGACACACGGGAATACATAGACCTGCCTGAAGCATGATAAAAAGGGAACTCATGAAAAGACTGTATTGTGGATTACTTTGGTGCACCACTAAATTTACACCATGGGAACCCTTTTGTACCCACCTTAATCTTAACTAACTAACATTTCCCACACAGACGAATACACATTAAGGCATATTTAAATACCGATTTCATGCTCAGACACGTTAAACTCTACAGACCAAAGCATACTGCACTAATGTTCAACTTTGACATCATTTCCCTCTGATGTTTCAAAGCATAGCCAATGACTGCTAGACAATTAGCATGATTAGGTGGGTGTTGCCAGCCTCAAAATCAAAACAAGCTGGAAGAGAGATTGCACAGATCCATAGAACATAAAGGCACATCATGCAAACTGCTGAATTAATATATTTTTCTGCTACACCTCACACCTTCTTTACAAGCACTTCTGTTCTACTTCATAGGAAATTGCTAGGGAATTCCTAATCAAACATTAACTAAACTTAGTAAAACATCATCTCGACGTCCCGGTTTAAAAGTATGCAGTTTTATGGAGGTAAAGTAACAATGCTCTGAGTACTTGTGCAGGTCTGCGCTGAACATCGAGCACAAACTTCTGAACTTACTAAGACACATAAAACATGATTTCAGAATTATTGTATTTTATATAACACTTTATACCGAAGGAAAAACACTTTGTGTGAGCGCTTGATGCAGATACAGAATTTTACAAATGCAATTCTTCATTTTGCGTCAATTATTTTTTTACTTCTATTTTGCAGGACACAATACAACAACTGGATTTAAGTGTTAATGCCAATATTATGATGATTTGAGTCATTTCTGAACAAATATTCATGGATTATTTACATTCATCAAATGATGAAATATTTATGCATATCCAGAAAAATTACATTAAATGCTTAGGAGTTGCCGAAAAGTATAAGATATTAGTTTATATTTCAACTTATTCATATTTTAGTCAAGTGCATCTCAGTCTTCCTCAGTGTTTTAAATTAATAAACAATATTAATTCTTGATCATCCTCCGTGATGTTAAAACATGAGCATAAATCGTTAAAAATACAGATATAAAAAGATTTCACCAAAGAGTGTCTGCAATGTATATGGTGTATTTGTAAAAAATTGTAAATAAATAAATGTACAATTTACCAAAAAAAAAAAAAAATCTATTTTCACTATGTATGACATTCATATGCACCAGAACACTGAAGCATAAATAATCATCATACCAAGGAGAGGTTTTTTTTAATTGCATGTTAATATCAGTTTTTGACTGACCAGTTATGCTTAGATTATGCAAAACAAATGTTAATACCAAATGCACAGTGAGCCAATAATTAATAGCAGAGATATATGCTAAAGCTCTAACATTAAAAGAACAGATGGCCCACATTAATTAGACATGTAGCAGCAATGTTAACAAAATATCAATGTGATTTTTGCCAAAATTATACATTTAAACTTCTCGCAACTTTTGGAGTTTACACTGGTTTTAAGTCGTGCCATGTAGGTGCTGCTTATTCGTACCACATGCCAACAGATATTATATTCAAAATTTTAGCATTTACTGTAGGACAGCAATCATTGCACCAGCCGGTCTGCGCTGACAGTACTTGAACTTCTTGAGAACGTGTGACTCAAGCATCAACATTGCTTTGGCCAGCGTAGTCAAACAGAAACTCAAAACAGATGTTTAACTTCCTGATTGTTAACCATTGTTACAATAAAACAGCAGAATGAAACACAGCTTCCTTTTGATGCTTTCTTAACAGCTATTTATTAGCTTAGGCTATGAAGAAATGATCTGCCTTGAATCATCAACTCAAGTCAAAAGTCACCAGTAACTGTGACAGAGTATCTGAGTTTATAAAATAGACAGTTACCACAACAAACTCAGAATGCATGAGTCACATTTAAAGGCATATAACATGCAGATATGCACACAGGTGCACATTCTATGTAACACGGAAAGCTGCTTTGATGCTTGGCAACCAGAAACACGCTGCAGCCGACAGACGGAAGTGTTTATTTAACAACACACCTTACCCATGCTACAATCACTAAAGTCTTAGCCATGGAAGCCAGGCTTGAGCTTGAATTCATAATTAATCAAAACTGTGATTAGAACATGGCTAGAGTTTTTGTTTTTTAAAATGCATATCTGATTATTGGAAGAAAAAAAAGAAACTAAAAGGAGAGGAAGGTGAAATGTCTTCTACTGGATATACTATTGTCTCACGAGTTCAAAATGTATGAACTTTTCTCCTGAAATTCCTTCATAAGCAGATAATCTTAGCTATGCTAAGCAACAACTGAAAACCAAAACAATTTTCTAGGAGGATATAAAAAAACATTGTGATAAAACTAATTTTAGAAGCTTTCTGCACATGCACCTCAAATCCTAATCGTAAACTTATAGTCTAAAGCATTGCACTCGGGGAAAGTTAGCATCAGGGTTAGTTTAACTACCTGAGAAGCTTTGGAAAAAACAGCACTTTTAATATTAAAAACATAAAGTATGTTAAATAAGGTTGAGAACCGTTCTGAAGTACAGCTATAGCGCAAGAACTAAAACTTATGCTAATTTTAAAATGACGATGAAAGTGTGAGAGACGGTGTGAGAGAAACAGAGAGAGCGAGGGAACTCTCACACAGTCTGACAGAAACACATGTCATACACCGACCTGCTTGTCCTTCTTTTGTATTTTCATTTTTTCTTGATCTCTGTGTCTGCGTCTGGAATGCAGAAATACAAGGAGTCATGAATATTGAAATTAGGCAAAGCATAAACCAACTTTTTAATAATTTGTTTTGTAAATAATAGCATTTAGAGCGTTGTTCTATTTAGGATGCACACCCAATTTTAAAGGCAGTTCCAACTTAAGACACATCTTACTCTAGTGATCATTAAATAAAAAATTATGAATAAATACATAGTAGAAAAAAGTAGATATATTTACATATTATGAATAAAACAGCTGTAGCCTTTAACAATATTTAGGATGTCATATCAGTAATAATATTCTCATTCAACATTAATTATCTATAATAACTATACAAGGTCATTTTATATTGCACCCATCACCAAGACATAATTATAGATCAACAAAAGTGAGTATTGTTCAAATGACTGACTTATATAATGAACTTAATTCCTAATAGATTTATTTCAGGCTAAGTAATTTGTAATAGTTGGAAATATTCACTAAAACCAAGGCCATATTAGATACTAAGCAACTAACCCGTCACTTGAGTCACACTACTTAAGGTTAGTGTTAATCTAGCTGTGGTGCACTATCATTGAGTTAACACTAAAAACATTCACATCTTTATAAGTGGCATAAATCTGTAATAACTGCAGAATTACATCATACTAAGTATCCCATTGCTTGATGTAAGACCGGTTACCATTGACAGGTTATGCTTTTATATTAAAAATAAAAATAATAAATTTTGAAACAAACACATTCATATTAGTGGCTTAATTCTGTCACAATTTCACCATAAACTAGATGAGGACGTGTTGTTCTACTTGTTGTGCAATGTATAGTAAATTTTAATTGTATAAAAAGGTATATAGTAAAGTATAGTGTTTTGCCATGAATGCAACACCTATCTCCATATTTACACATACATCTCAAAAGGGTTGCATTATAAACCAATCATGCCCCTGGACACTAACTAACCCATTCCTTCACCTAAGACAGATGTTAATTTACCTGTGGTGCATTGTCATTGAATTAAAAATAAAAATATTAAGGCATTGGTCATATAAATCTACAATAATCACATAGTTAAATCATAAACCAGGTGAGGTGGGACACCAAATACTAACTAATTGTATGAAGTAAGACAGGTGTGAAACTACCTGTCATGTGTTATTATTGTATAAAAAAGAATTACACAAAATGTTAATACTAATGCAACATTACTAGCTGTATAATAACACTTTAATTTAAAAAAGGGTTACAATATAAACCAGATGGGCCCCTTGATACTAACTAACCCATTCCTGGAGTTAAGACAGGTGTCAATGCAACTGTAAGGTATCTCTATTATATATATAAAAAAAGCGTAAAATTATTACCATAACGCTTTCGTACTAGTGGCAAAAATCAATAAAACGCAGGTTAATTTCAATAGGGATATAGCACAAACCAGGAGTGGAAGTAAACCACATGAGTGCTAGAAGTTACATTGTTCCTAGTACTTGATAGCAGTCATGGGATGCTTTGTGCCTCAACAGATGCCAAACTTGCCTCATAAAACACTCTTATAAAAAGCCTAACATCGTGTCCCATATACATTAGCCCCTGTAGGGCGCTAGCCAGCGTGCTAACTGTAATGTCACGGCAACGGTGCTCTATATTTCAGGCGTTACACGCGAGAAGAGCCGCTCAAACTCCGCGGAGGGACCGTCAAACGCGACCTCACCTACCTGGACACGCCGGCTCCGGACATCAGTTAGCGTAAAAACCTACGCGTTCCTCTCTCCGCATTTATTTCCAAGGACACTAAACGCCATGACAGTTTAGAAAAATGCATAAAAAATTAGAGGGGGTGGGAGTCGGGAAGGGAAAAAAAAACTCAGAGCAATTTCTTTAATCCTAACGCACAAGAGCAGTTCATTCATGAGGGGATGCGAGAGTTTGACGCGTCCGCGCGCTACCTACTCCATGCGGCTTTGCGCGCGACGCGTTAAAATTAAAAAGTTTAAAGATGTGCTTACCTAAAATGGCTACTGCGGCAGCCAAAATACAAACAGCTATTATTTGGTGAAGTTTAGCGCTGGCCGCCTGCAACAACAGCCTAACTTGCGTTTAGGCCCGTATTCTGCCGCTCGCCATTGGACGCGCCTGAGCGCAGCTGGGCCGCTGGAGGCTCCTATTGGTCAGCGAGCTGTCACGCAAGCGACGCTGCGCTAAGGTTGTCTGAGAGACACATATCGCCAGCGACCATTGTGTACTTTTAGCCCGTTGTGTGGACGTGGATGTTTTTGCTGCAATTCAAGAGGTTTTTCTATTCCAATTCTTCCCCGGTGACCGAGAGCACGCGCTGGATTCACCCGCGTTTGTCGCGTTGCGTCCGGAGTGCAAAAGCTACGCTGTGGGTTTTATGTTTCTTCTCTCCGCATCCACCAATCGTGATGCCTTTTACTCCATCATTACGGCGCCTGTGAGAGAGGAAAAAAATGTAACATTCCACGTCTTTGCTCATGTTTCATATCCCGGATGTGAGAATAGCAGGGGTTATAATAAAGCGTGTGGGTGAAGCGGCGTATGTCCTTGTGTTGTGTTGGGTTTCCTGAAGCTCTTTTGAGTAATGCGAAGTTGTGTTTGACTTGCACAGAAACTCACGTCGTGCATCAAACAGTCTACGATATACAATTGCTGTAAATTGAGCGTAGCCTACTTGTCTTGCACTAACCAAAAAGTACCATGGTACTACCATTGTTGAGACATGGCACCATGGCCATTGGTCTTAGACTTGTGCAAACCTGTGTAAACAGCATGGTGCAAGACTATGCTATCATGAGGTACTTTGTTTGAAATATGGCATGGTACAAATAAAATAGCATTGTGTACAAAACTCTGGTACTACTTTTTTTGTACGTTTTGTTGTTTATAAAGAAGTTAATACTTCTTTCAGCACATTCAATTGATCTAAAATGACATAATATATTTTTTTGCAATGTTACAAAATAGTTGGAACATACTATTCATCCTGAAAAAAAACATATATCATGGTTTCTACTAAAATGACTAAGCTTAAATAATAAGATATGTTTCTTGTGCATGAAATGAGCATATTAGGATTATTTCTGAAGGATCATGGGACAATGAAGACCAGAGTAATGATGCTGAAAATTCACCTCAAGAATAACTTCAATGTTACTGCTTTTATTTTTATCAAATAATATGGTAAATAAAAGAGACATTTTGCCCTAGTTTTTTTTTTACTTACCAAATGTTTGAACAGTAGTGCATATCTGTTTGCATTTTTCTTCAGTCTAGCCTCCTATTAAGCTTTTACATGTATTAAAAGTCACATGGACTTCCTGTTAAAGGTAAGAGGATGTTGGCTTAAAGTCTCATCTCTGCACTCAAATAAAGTACCTGCCAGTCCAGTAGCTGATGAGCATTAAACCTACTGGCAAAGACTGAGTGCTGTCACACTTTAATGTTATTCCTCATGATAAATCCCAATCCATATACATACATATTGAATATTTATAATTTCAAAAGTTTACAACTTTTCAGAAAGTGACAGAAAAGCTGAATTTGGCGTTTTTGTGAAGGTTTTTGGCAGTCGTTTTGGCTTGTAACCAGTGGCTGAGTTACATGTGGTCTGCTAAGCCAAAAAACCTTATTTATACAACTCTGCCAATAGCATTGTAGATAAACTCTGCTGAAATGACTCTAGGACTTTGAGGAGCACACTGTAAAGAGACCTTCAGCTACAGGCAGATGCGTTACAGAATGTGCATATCTCATGCTGCAAGCAAGCAGCTCAAGATAGAAGCTATTTTTGTGATAAATGAAGTGCATTTGCTAAATGAGTAAATGAAATGCTGTATTACGATCTTGACATCTTTGCCTCTTTTTTGACTCATATTATCAGACCGCCAAAACTTTTTTTTTTTTTTACAAAAAAATTAAAAGATAAATTGAATACAAAGAATGTGAAGAAATTCACATGCTATTTTTAGAAAAAGGTAGCATCCTGCATAAAGCACAGCATGCAATATAGTGAAGGACAATCAATCTGAAGACACCTGGGGTTAAGGCTGCAGAAGGGATGCTCATGGCTGACATGAATGAAAGCCTTGTGGTTTATCTCTAAAACATTACACTACCATACTATAAAGGAACCCTTTCACTGACACAAATGTATACATTAGAACAGATGTAGGTTAATAATATTAAGGACAAATATAGGGAATAGCTATGTTGAGGGATAGCGTTCATTCTGCGCTGCGGTCAGAGGATGTTCCTCTCGTCTGTGTTCACCTGCACTCGTCTCACTTTCACTGATTGAGGTTCCTCACAGTGGCTGATTTCCAAACCATCTGCTCCATCCCTGCACATATGGTAAACTGACTCGAAGAGATAAAAAGAAAGAAAGAAGGAACAATTATGTACACTAAAACATGGTATAGGAAAACTGAAATTACTAGCAAACCTCACAAAGAAAAGACAAGCAGGAAATTGTTTTGCAGTCTTAAGTTAAACAGGTAGCCAACGTATGGATCAAAATTATGATTATGTTCCAAGATATTTTGTAAATTTCCTACCATAAATATACCAAAACTTAATTTTTGATTAGTAATTAAGACAACTTAAAAAGTGATTTTCTTAATATTTATTAATTATTTTGTACCCTCAGATTCCAGTACCCTTCAGTTTCAAAAGATTGTCTTATCCTATCAAACCATACATCAATGGAAAGCTTTTTATTCAGATGATGTATATAACTCAATTTCACAAAATGCTCCATTATGACTGGTTTTGTGGTCTAGGGTCACAAATGTATTAAAATAATCTTGAACTTAAATACAAAAATACTTAAATTAAAAAAAATATTTTTTTTTATTTATGCTGTAATAGAAGTTTTTTGTGGGCTATAAATCTTGAAGCCAAGAAAAATGTATATTAAAAATATTGTAAATAAATCTTTCAGCCAATAAGCTAAAAGTAAAAATAAGTTCATTAGGTTTTACATTATATAGTATCCGCATCCTTTGTATATAAATGTAGGGGTCCAAATGCTTTTGGGGCCAAATGATGCTCTGTTTATATGCATATTTTTGCAGTGGTACAGAGGTTGAGAATGTGAAGGTAAGATGACATACTTGAAAGAAATTATCAGGGCATCTGTTTAGGAGCACAAAACAAATCCCTAAAGCTCCCTGCCTCTCCTTTTCTCCCCTTCTGCTCCTTCATTGGCTCTGAGCCCAGAGGGTCTCTGGCAAGAGTTTAAGAAGTTCATTGCTTCAAGAATATTCTAACCATAAACACTCTTGCAGTTCATCTCACCATACTACAAACAACAGTTTTTCCTTTCCCTTTCTTTCTTTGTGTGCTTAAACCTAAACCTTATATTTGACCTCTCTGAAACATCTGGAACCGGACACAGGTGTGATAGTGATGTGAAACCAGCAGGGGGCAGATGTGGCATAATTTTAAGTAGAGTTAGTTGTCAAACTTTTACACCGGTGACTATTTCTCAAAGCAGGTTTATTTTTTAAGTCACTTTCTATAAAAGAGATTGTTAAAAAGCTGAATATTTCCTCTGTTTCTGTGTAGGGCACAAATATACAGTTAATTCAACTCACCTTTGCATTAGGATGCAAAACACAATGATTTCACACAAAAGCCATTTCCAAAGCATTTATGTATACTCATTAGGCATAGTCAGCTTTTGAATAAATAAATAGGTAAAAAAAAAACTATATGTAGAACAAAAATTAATGAAAAGCTAACTAACGCAAACACACAATAACATACAGTACAGAAAATATCAAATTCTTGTTTTGACTAAAATTAATATTTGATATTAATCCAATATAATTAGTTAACAGTAATAGTAAAAATTTAAATAAAAAACTTTTTTCTTTTCTTTTCAAGAAATGTGTAGCCTATTTAACAGTATTGGATCAAAAGCGAAAGTAAAGAAAAAATAAATATTAATATAAAACATTATAATATAAAACAGCAAAAACATAAAGCAGCACAACTGTTTTCAGCATCGATAATAAAAATGTTTCAGTTTATGAAACATTCAGTTTTTCTATCACATGTATTAAAATAGAAAACAGCTATATTGCTGTTTTTTTTTCACAGTGTTACTGTATTTACTGTAAACAGATTAATGCCGCCTTGCTGCAAAGGAAAGACTTCATGCAAACGCACACAAATCTGACTTTAAAGTTTTGAACTATGGTATAAAGCCATTGTGACAACTTGCCCCAGTAGAAATGTGACAGCCTGACGTAAGAGAACACTTCCACTAATCAGTTTCCTGTTCATCTGACATTACAAAAATATGATCCTAAATTTAATTTAGAGGACAGAATTCGCAAAAATTACTATTTGCCAGTATGCAGACCTCATTGCCTCATTATTCCTTTTTCAGCACCAGACTGTGTTTGAAAATATGCGGAAAGCAGTATAGTTTGATTCAGACGAGCCATTGGGGGTCTTGGCCAAGCGTCCCACAAGCATATTCACAGGATATTTAATGGACTTGTACAGTTTGCACGGAAACAGTTCCAAGTTTTTCAGTCCATTCACGCTGCCAAACACGCAGAGCGGCCAAGAAAATATGGAAGAATTCTGAAATTTACAGCTTTGATGTGTTTCCTGCCTGGTGTGACAGACGAGAGAAATGACAAGGGAGTGTGTGTGAGGGTAAGACTACAATGAACAAAAATGGGAGGAGAAAAGGAGAGAGAGTGAGAAAAGTTAAAGCCGAGGAGGGAGCATTGTGAGACCGGCTCAGTACAGGATGGGAGAAGTAGGAGAAAGCTAGTTGCCATTCAGTCGCTTGGCTTTTCGCTTTGTACAAGCAGCTTCTTAGAATCAGGTGTCATTTCTGGCTGCTGGAGAAACACATGCTATCAGGAGTCAACAGACATCTGCTGCAACACACACACACACGCACACACACACATGCACGCTGCTGCAGAGATGAGCACAAATGTACATTCGCTTAGTTGTCTGGAATAGAAGAGCTCTGAAACAGGTAGGACAAACTATTATACCTACAGATGTTTGTGCATGTGAAGTTTGAGCCGTCCTGCTTCTGCCTGAAAAAACATGTGTTTTTTTAGTGGAAAGGAGAACAATTATAATGTTAGACAAAAAGTAGGTTGCTAGAATGTAAGGTTGTGTCATATTTTGCTAGCATTTTTACTAATGCATAGCATGTGTTTGGTTCTGGCGAACCAATGGAATATGGAGGGAAACCTGTTTGAAAACAATCATTTTGTAAACAATGTTTTCTTTCTTAAAGCATGCTCCTGGTGTTATTGTGAACATTTTATCAGTGGCAGGTCAGCTATCACAAACACCTGGGTGAAGGCTGTCGGGATCTCACAAGCTACCCTGCGTTTCTGCTTCGCTAAATTAACTCCTAACAAACGTTTTTTGTGTATCAGCGGTCATCTGTGGGTTTGCTGCACAGGTTGGCTGAAAGAAAAATACGTCAGGCTATGAGTTGGACGCTCTTTTTTTCTCAGTCTAGGGTTGGTGTTTATTTTTGCAGCTGCTGGCACGTGTTCGTGGAAAAATGGCAAGTAATAATATATCTCCAAGCCATTGGGAGAGAGAGACAGGGATGCATTCAGGTGATTAGCCTTCGGAGGAAGGGTTTATAGATAGATAAATGGACATAAGTTACATTTTGTTGATGATTGCTTCAACCTCAGTCTGTAACAAACAAAAATGCAATGAAGTTGAGTTGAATGCATTTTGGACATTAGATTGAGTCTCAGGTTATCACATAGCACTTTTCAAAACATGTATTTTAACATTCATTCTGGAGAGAAGAGTCATTTTCTTTAACACAAGATGCTGATGATAGGGCTTAACCTGCATTTAACCTGCAACACTGTTTTAAAGGCAAATCTTCTTTAAAGGCAATGAAAGAGGCCGCGGGCGTTTCCATGAAGACAAATGATGTTTAAAGGGAGCTCTTTGTCATGCTTTAATGCAAACCAGTGGTTGTGGAAAAAACGCTCAGACAGGTTCCACTGCCCTTGTAGAATGAGTTCACAGAGAGGCTCCTTGTGTTTTTCAATTTAGGCTCCTTTACAGTTCTGCTTTGCTCATCCCTCCGTTCTCGTCTCTCTCTCCCTGATGCCCCTCTGTGGGAATCCGAAGCCCAATTCCCCATTACAAGCCCAAACTGTGACACTATGAAAATTGAGCCATCCCAAAATGCAGATTCTCCGCCTTTTTCTCTCAATCTCTTTTGTTTTCTTGATTTCGTCCCCCTTCATTGGCTTCTTTTTGAATGGATACAACACCCTTAGAAGGAATATGGAATCTAGAATTCCAATTAAAACAGCAGTTGCTTCATGTAAAGGCAAATACTTTGACAGCCATCAATGGCAGTGTTATACGTGATTGTCATGTTAAATTAAGAAACTTGTCAAAGATTTGAAGACGTGCCAGTTGTGCTCATGATATATCACGTCATATATCAGAGATTTATTTTGGCTAGTTTGTAGTTAGTAATCTCATATATGTGATACAATTTTTAAGAATTAGTAATACTACTAATTTATTTTTTACTACTAATAAAATAAAAATAATATATATTTATTAATAATATAATTATTATTAATGATTAATCATGTAAAATAATTATTTAAATAACTTCTAATAATAGTAACACATATTTTATATTATAAATAATAAAATAAAAATGAGAAAATGTTATTTGTTATTACTAGTTGTAATATAAATTATTATAATAATAATATATATTACAAGTATTACAATATATTACAAGTAGTAATGCTATTACTACTTGTAATATATTTAATAAATAAAAACATAAATAAAATATAAAATATGATAATACTAATAATAAATATTAATACATTTTTACTACGAATAAAATACGATATATATATGAAAAATATATTTATTATTGATTATTAATAATGTAAAATCATTATTTAAATAACTAATAATAATGGTAACACAACAAAAATGTAAATATTATATTTAATTATTATAAATAATAAAATTGTAATATATTTATTAAATATAAAATATGCATAAATTATTAAACAATATATGATAATTATAATAAATAATAATTACATGTAAAATAATTTAATGTCTAATAGTAACACAACAACAAATTAAAATATTTTATTATTATAAATGATCAAATAAAAAGGATAAAATGTTTACCACTTGTAATAATAATCAAAATAATTATAACACTACTCCTACTAATGATATTTAATTGTATGTATCATAATATAATTACTATTTATTATCCAAAATAATTATTTTAAATAACTTCTAATAATAACAAAACAAAACAAAAAAAAAATATTAGATTAATATGACTAATAAATGTTTGTTCCTATAATAATCATGATGTTAATAATGAATAATTAATTAATTAATAAAAATTGGTAAATATTTTTAACAAAATAAATATGAATACCTTGGTATCTTACTGTTATAATGATGGTTTAGCAGGTAACCATGGCACACTTGGTATTTTGTGTTTATGGGAGACAAGCACAATACTGAAAAAAATACTATTTAAAATGAGTACATTGTTATGGTAGATGCCTGACTATTTGACCAGTCTGTACTAGAAGACAAAATGAAAGCGAATCTAATTTTCTGCATTTGATTAGCTGCGTCTGTAAGAACGAGTCTCCTCAGAACAGCCACTGATTCCTTAACATCTGTATGAGTTGGTGGGGCTTTTCCAAGAAGCGATCATCTCAGAACTCAAGTTGTCGCCCGTGAGAGTTGAACACACCCATTTAATCTAATTTGAGCCCTCAACATAAACCTTCTAATTCATCAAATGCTTGCTAAATCCATTGCCTTCCTGTTCACGAAACAGAAACTATACCAAGATTCCCATTTCATTATGATACAAAACTCCATTTCCATCCTGTTTATACACGACCATATGTGTATATGCAATCATGTCTCACACTATCTACACTCATGCACATAGACGACAGCTCCAAAAGTCAGCTGGTGGTCCGCTTCAGATAACACATGACCAGCCACAAAAACACAAGTTACTATCTCTCTCAAACCTTTATCACTGACTCACCAGCTCAATCAGGAACGCATGGGGATAGTTCACCAAAATATAGTGAATACAAAGAGTAGGACTGTGCATATTTGACTCCTCATTTTCATTTCTGTTACCTACATGAAAATTGAGACCTTCTTCCTGAATCAGATATGAAATGCAATTTTATATTACATACCAAGGTACTGGAATGTGAGCAGATATTGCGTTATTAAAAGGTGTGGGTACATATAGAAAGAGAGCGAGACAAGCAAGAGAAACAGTGTTTTTATAACATCGAGTCATTGACTTCAGTGGTGGTACACCCTGCTGAGATACCCACATATCCAATACGCTCTCATCCGCGATGAACTCACTCCATTCCTGCAATGCTTTATTCGTTTACACAAGAAAAACAAAAGGAGAGAAGTGTAGGAAGTGCAGAAAAAGGAGGGATTTGCACATCAAACATGCAGCCAAAATTACAAGCGCTCTGGTGAAGGAACTTAAAGCGAGGTGGACCCAGGTGGACCAGAGCCAGAGCGGAAAGCCCCACTTTGTAAAAACACACCGCTGCAAGTAGATCCATCCGCAAGAACCAAGGGATACTAACTGTGAGGACCGTCAGAGAGGTCACACCATGATAGCAGCAGTCGACAAGCTTCAGAAGGTTCTTCATTGGTTTTCTAAAAGAGCTTAGGTTTGACAAAAACACTCCTGCTTAGCTCGGTACAAAACTAAACATTTTCAAGAAAAATAGTTTTTCGGCAATGAGTGATGCTTTGACTTGACTTCTATTAATATTCTTAAACCATTCAAAGATAAATAATCGATACCAATTTTTAAAGAACTGCTTTACTGTGGTACTGCAATAATAATAATAATAATAAAAGTGTATAAATTCAAGTATCGCATAATAATAATAGTAATAGTAATAAACAATATTACAATAATAAGGATTTTAAAAAGTTATTTAAACTTTTTCATTCATTCATATAATGTAAAGGCTTATTAGTATTAATTAAAACAAAAATATTAATAAAATAATATAATAATAAAGTAATATAAATATTTATGACTTACTATAATATTTAAATAAAATTATTATTATTATTATAAGTAGTAAAATATTTTAATAATTTTACTTTAATTACTTTGTATTCAATATTCATAGTATTAATTAATTTATTATTAATTTGATTGTTAGTGCCATGAGTATGCCAAATCTTGTCTTTAAATTTAAAACACCATTATAAATAAATAATATTAAAATACTCAACCTCACTCATTGTTGCAAGTCTATTTGCAAGCTTGGACTTGAACTTGCATTTTTTTTAAATTCTGTAATTAATTACTTTCAATATAATTATAGATTAAATCTGTGACATTAAAACCAAGGTGCAAATCTGACTTTTTAAAAAATGTCATGACTTGGAAGTGCATTAGGAACATCTCTGTAAACTATTACAGTGGAAAGAAAAAGTAGGATACTGAGAGAGAGAGAAAAACAAGTACAGACAGAGAGCGAAGAGTAATTACACTTACACTGTTCATGGCCTGCTTTACTGACTGGCCTCTCACACACTTAAACCCATATGGCACACACAAACAGGATATACAGCCCCCTAAAGCTCTGGGATCTATTAAAACTCGACTCACATGCAGCCAGAGCAAAAAATAAATAAATAAAAAACAAGTAGCCTTAATTGAACCTTTTTCTGTTGGCATTCCCACTGTCTGCTTTGAAGACTCTCTCGTACTTTCAAGTGGCCACTGGTTTGCCGCCGAGATGCAAGGTAGTCATTTGGATTTGTTTACATGCGAGACGCAGAGCTTAAGACATTCAGAGTTCTAACCACGCAATGTGTTTCCTCTGTTAATCACATAATTCATAAGATCGAATTATCGTTTTTGTCTGTAAAGTGCATTTTGGTGTCTCAAAAACACGACAACAACCACCCAAACAAAGTAGAAGATTTGTATTTTTGCTAGGGTGTTGTGGGTGGTTGTCAAGCTGTTGCTAGGGTGTTCACTAACAGGCCTTTAAAAATAAAAACTGCAAACCTCTATTTAGCAAGATGCACATTTCGCCCACCCTTTTTTTTGCAAAAAAACAACACAACATTAATTGCATGCCTCTCAGAATATTATGTTTTCTGAATATCTGAATATGCAATGTTTTAAAAGGAATAGAGCCTATTTAAATAATATAGTGCTTATACAATCTATTTTATAATTGTGAATGTGAATAAGTTTAATTAAAATAGCAAAAATATTAAACAAAAAGCTGATATCATGTTGTAACCGTGGCCATGACCTACCTACACCACTTTCTGGCTTGACATTTCATTTGGTGACTTTTTTTGCATTGTTGATTTATATGCTTTTTAAAGTTTTATATTCACATTATTTTGCACTTGTTTCTGCTTCTTCTTCATCTATGTTTTGATCCAGAGATTCTATACTCATTCATAAGATGTGTAAGTGCCACATACCATAGAACAGTGAAAATAGAGAAAGCTGGAAAATTTCATCAGTGGTGGGGAAAGAGTTATCATCATACTACAGATGCATGCAAGCAAGCACTATTAAGTATTGAACATCACATAAAGAAGCACTGATAATCATTCGACTACTTGTGCATTTAAAAAGGCAGAAATATTGTCTAAACGATGATTATATTCCCCTGTTAAATACGTGTCCCTGAAAAGTGAATATCTTCTTATGATATGCATTTATTTTGACCTTAGCCTATTTGTTCAAGGACTCCCAAACGATTCAATAATTCAGAGACGATAATTTATACACAGTGCACTTTCAGATTTAAAACTTTGCAGGATGTTTTCATTCACTTAGAGCTGTGTTACACACTGCATGAAAGCCCTTTAAAATTAATAAAATCCATCATAGGACACAAATGTTTGTGCACATATACTGCTAAGGTACACTAAATGAGTTACTATCATGTTATTTATCCAGCATTATGTCCAGTAATGTTGACGGTTTTACCAACGTTAACTTGCTCAGCCAGATTCTCTTCAAACTTTTGTTTTACAATGCCAGTTAAAAAGAAAACTATCCATACGACACACATGTTCAAGAAAGCAATGCACATTTGAGTTTTATTATGAACTGTTTTCTGAAGTATGAAGTGTTACGGACCTAAGCCTTACAAAAATAATGATTCAAATGTAACTGAAAACAGCAAACGGTTCATTCAAATAATGCCAACAATGTATTTTTGATCTAGGATGAAGATCTATCATTTTAGAAAACTCTTGGTAAATGATGTGGCTACACAGCATTAAACCCTTGTTGACCTGATGGCGGTTAACAGACCAAACCATCTTGCCACAAACCTTTCCACCTAAATCTGGTGTACATCTGCTGTTTAAATTCAAAACCTCATAGAGAGTTTGGATTGGACAGATGCTTCCTTCTCTTGCCTAGTACATGCCATCCAAGGAAACTTTCAAGCCAATGTTGAAGCTACACCAGAAACCAGCCAAGGAGTTGAAGGAGTTCAAAGTGGTTTAGGTAAAATGCAGACAATGCCTCATAGAGAAATACTGGATGAAATGTTAGCCCACATCCTCTGGCAACAAGTTCCAATTGGCTGAAAGCTTTTTTTTTATTTTACTATTTGTCTAAGTTGTTATAGTAACTCTGAGCACTGTCTTCATATTACTGGACAAAATAATCCATAGACTGGGCTGAAATACTTTCAGTTTGAGCTACTATTCAGGAAAGATTTAGACATCTAGTGATCTTATACTCTCAAGGCGCTAACCAATTTTGTGGCTGTCGCAACCTGCCAGATGGACTCAGATACCAAAAATCCATGCTTTACTCCTGGTAGTTAACCAGCTTCACAAAGCACATGGAAAAATGTCTGTCTAGTCTCAATTCTTGGACGCTCTTTTCAAGTAACTCTAAATGCACCCATATGAAAACTATTAGACTTATTGTCGATATGAAAATCCTCTTGTGTGCATGAAAGCTAAGCATAAAAACTTGCTACAAGCCATATAGAGGGATGTTTGCATGTAGTCAACCTCAGTGAACGACAGTATTGGTATCACCAACGCTGAGCTTTTATATTCTTAGATTTACATGGATGAGAAAAACAGCCCCATAAATAATGATAATCATGAGATAGGCCATCAGTATTACTATCATGAGAATTCATAGGAACCTCTTTTTGAATAGTGGAAATATGGGGCAGAAATCAGGAACTGATTATTGAGAGACAAGGTCGTGAATCATCATAGGACTGAAAGGAGGAAAAAGGGGAAGATGCAACATCTGGCAAAAACATTCCACTCAACCACCAAACATCAGGAGTCCTTATAAAAAAAAATCATCCGCATTAGCCACGAACATGCAAAGCTTTGCCACATTTTGGGTTTAAGGAGGAATTATGAACACGTTTGTTGTGATAGTGGAACATGTGGTTTTAGGTTACTAGATTATCAAAGGTTTACGACCTCCCCGCTCTTCTTACATCCTGCCTTCAACTCATGACTGTTAACATTTATGCTTGTGCATGTTTGAGAGAAAGAGAAGATCAAGAAACATGGAAAACCAGATTAAAAAAGGTGTGAAAACTGCACAGTGTGACCTTAATATTGCTTATATACCGTGTCATGAACACTATTTTTTATTTTTAAAAATAAATATTTCATTTTCATATTTTTTATTATATTAAAATAACATTTTACATTCAAAAAGTGTCTAAAAAATGTAGTTAATATTTAATATTATTGCTTAATATTATATTTTAAACATTTAAATATATATTTATGGTAGTATAATAACAAAAAAATTATATGCAGTAAAATTAAAAGAATAAAAAATGTCAAAGTATGTTAACATTTGCAATATACCCTCTAAAGGTGGAATAGACGTGTCTTTACACAGACTGTTTAATGCTGCACATTTACACAAAAGTTACAGCTGTATACTTTTACACTAGCATAATTTAACCTGGCTTTTGTGCAACAGTGCCTTCACGCTTCACACAGAGCAGATTTAACTGTGTAAAGACAGCTTAAATTAAACATTTTAGAAGCGTCCCACAATGATATTTCACGAGTAAAATGAATGAGTGCATTGTACATAAAAATACCTATGAATACTAATGCAATCTTGCTGAATTGTGAGTGAAAGCACATGAGTATGTGTAGAGGCCTCTGGGGTCGCAGTGTGATGCTGTGGAAAAAAGCATTCTTAACGATTACATCTGACCTCTTTGTGATTTATACGGCCTTTCTGAAGCATGCACACTCAGTCACTCATATATCACACAACAACATATACATCACTGAGGAGCAGAGGGGCCAAACATCCCTCAAGAAAACATAAACAAAGCCACGTGAACAGACGACCCTGTTTCCTTTCACATGCACATATGTTTACTGTCTTTACTTGCTTCATGCTGATTTTACAGGTGTAGCTAGAGTACTTTCTAAAAAAAGTAAGACTAGGTATAAGTTATATTGTTTAGAATGTCCATATGCATAAATGTGAGCATCAACATAAGTCGTATTTTATGCAAAAAGTTAAGAAAACGGATGAATACACATAGCCTATTGTTTACAGTAATATGGTCTAGATTGTTTGTCCAATAAAATATTGAGAAAGCCTGGCACAAGAACTGATTAGTGATACTACACCTGACCAGCAGAACAGGAGTTAAAAGAAGTTCAAAGCAAACTCAATAAAAAAATCTTTTTTTAAGCGCACATCTATTTTTTTTTTTAAAAGCAAGGACACAGTTGTTACTATGTGGCGGACACAGATCAACTAAGTCAAGAAGTACACGTTAAACATAATAGCTGATGTTTAGTTTAGTCATACTCATCCATAACACCATTAGGCTATCAATTAAAAACCCGAAAACCATTAATGTGTTTTGGATGTTGATTTACATAAAATTTGGGGCGTCTGAAAATGTAAGCTTTTGAAAACGGGTTGTGGACGCTTTTATTGCTTAGTTATTGCTGTCGTCCTCCCTGGTGAATGAATGCCCATTTACACTGCTATCACGTGGCTATGTCCCTTGAAGTACACTACAAAAGTGCTATGGACTTTTGGATTTGTTTTGTTTGTAGAAACCAAACTTGTTTGTTACCAAGTGATAAACAGAGGCGTCAGGAGAAAGGGGTTTGAGCCGAAAGATTTTCGTTTTTTGTGCATTGTAGAACAAATTAATTAGTTATGTAGTTGTTGTAACGTGGGCCGATTGGAGCAGGTGAAGGAGCACACGGGAGTCAAACGTATATAAAAAAAAAAAAAAAGACTTTATATAATCAATAAACAAAACGTGGAGCAGTATCCATTAACTTAGAACATAGCAACATAGAGTAACACAGCTTAGACACGCTTACATACCAACATTGACTGACAAGACTGAACTCAAAAGACGCAGTACTTATACACAGACACTGATTACAAGACTAGACACACCTGGGGAGAAACACAGGTGGAGGAAATACACAATCAAGGGAAACTGGGTCACAGAAGCACATGGGGAGACTGAGCACATGGTGATACAAAACAAAACATCACATGACACATAGCACTGAACCAAAATACAGAAAACAAAGAACAAAACAAACTAGGAATGTTACAAGTGCACAGGTGTACCTTATACTGCCCACAATAAAAGGCCACCCTGGAATGTGCAGTTTTTTGCTTTATCGGGGGTCTGGGGACTCAGAACCGGTCAGTATCTGGTGTGACCACCATTTGCCTCATGCACTGCAACACATCTTCTTCACATAGAGTTTATCAGATTGTCAATTGTGGCCTGTGGAATGTTGCTCCACTCCTCTTCAATGGCTGTGTGACGTTGTTGGATATTAGTGGGATCTGGTACACGCTGTCGTATACGCCGGTCAAGCACATCCCAAACATGCTCAACGGGTGACATGTCCTGAGTATGCTGGCCATGCAAGAACTGGGACATTCTCAGCTTCCAAGAACTGAGTGTATATTAATAATGAATTCAACATTATTATAAAGTGTTCCAGTGTATTCACAGAAATAATCCTCAACATTTCTGCTGACACAGCTGATGGTTTTATTTCAAAAGGACTGTATATAGTTAGTATTTGACGTTTAGCTGTGCTTGTGCCACAAAATGACAAATATAGACAGGAATATCTCTTCATAATTTAGCTGACTTTTAAACATAAAATAGCAAAAAAAGTAGTCACCTTAAAATCAAGTAGGGCTGTCCATTAGTTCCCACTGGTTACTTAGTTTAACTCAGGAATGTGTCATATTATGGAAGTTTGTCGTATTGCGAAAGTGGTTTTGTGTAATTATCGGACGTGTCTCGTGTCTGTTTTTCTGTCCAGCGTTACAGTGTGTTCACTGCAGGGTCAGTCTGTCTCTGAATTCAGAGTGAATCAGAGGAAATGAAAGGCAGACAGATTGTCTTGTAGTTTAACAATGTGGAAACACTCACTGGTTTGCTAACAAGCCTTAAAGGTTAGAGCAGTTACTTCTGTGTGTGTCTGTGGCTCAGTGTGTGTGTGTGTGTGTGTGTGATGCAGGTGGATGTGATAATGATCTCTCTTGGGACGGTGTGTGTGTGTGTGTGTGTGTGTGTGTGTGTGAGTGGACAGTATTGAAGAAGTGCTGGCTAACATTTGATAGACAGCAGCACAGCACAATCTGATCACACACACACTGACACTTGACGAGGATGAGAGATGGTTTGCTCTGAAGGCGTCATAATTGGAAAATGGGCTGAGTACATATCCAAGTCTGATTTAACGCTGAAATTGCATATAGAAGATAAACTAAATATAGATTTTCAAAAATAAAATATATTGTGATTCTAGTATTTGATTATAGGGTGAAATATGATCGATAATGTATATGAATTATTATATTTTAACAAAAAAACTCTTGAAATTTAATTTAATTTTTTACTTTTATTTTGTGCATTTATTTAGTTATTTAATTAATAATAATACTTTTATTTTGTGCATTTATTTAGTTATTTAATTCATAATAATATTTATGTTTAAATAGTTTAATCGGTTTTCATCTATATTTATATTTTATTTCAGTGTTAAATTTCAGTTTTTCTCCAATAAAGAACCTGTCTAGTTAATGATTTAGATTAAATATATATATATATTTTATAACTAAAAAAGTTATTGAAAAACTCTTTTCATCAGATTTAGTCTTTGTTAATGATAATAAACATTAACATTTCTAAAGAAATATATTTATAGTTTTAGCTAATTCAATTACAGCTTTAATTTAATTAACTATTTTTTAATGAACAAAATGTTTTAATTGGTCTCTTTTTGGTTTAAACATAATGATATAGAAAAGGATATTGAACAGTTTTGAATTTCCATTTATTTATTTTTTATATAATGTGTATATTTTATTCTGTATATAGTTTAATTTAAATTGCCAAATATGTTCAATGAACAGAAGAGTTTTTTTAGTAAAATTTAGCAGAAACATGCAGTAGATAAATATAAGTAAGGAAGAGGAGAGGAGTGCATCATGACTTGTGTTGTGTTGTGTTGTGTTGTTTTAGTACCAGCTTCACTAAAGATGTAATAAGTCAGATAATGCATACGTGCCACAAATTGCTCCGCATGTCATTACACACCGCCATCCTCATGATGCAGGTCGTTTCTGAGTGTTAGGTTGTGCTCGTTTAGAGAATAAGGAACAATCAATACTGAGGCTCATTTACACATAAAGCAGGTTTGCGTTAAAAAGAGTGAGAGCGACAATCTGAATACTGAAACATGTTCAGTGTAGCCTCAGTGTTGAGTGAATTCAGCCAGGAGAGAGAGAGAGACGTGATCCTGAAGCGTCTCTGTGAAGCACCACTGCAGGCTTTGCACTTTTACACTCCAGAGATAAAGAACCAGAGGAAACAGGAAGACAGGAATGGACAGAATGAGTGAAAATGTCCTCGAACCAGGAGAGAAAAGGCAAAAACTCTCCCGCTGGCAGAAGCTGAAGCACATCGATCAGAAAACACGCTCACGGTGTGTGAGGAGCTTCATTTGAGCACAGGATTCCTCTCATAGGCTCTTTTAAAGCTTGTGACTGTGTGTGTGTGTGTGTGTGTGTTTCAGTGTGTGGGTTTTCGTCAGGGAACGGATAAAAACGTTTAAGAAAATCTTGAAAAATGTCACCCCCGGGGCCTGCTGTCACTCATGGATTTTGCTGAATTATTTGAAAATGCATAAATGCAAAAAGCTACATGCACACACAGACAAATGTATAAAAATAAAATAAATAAATAAATAAATAAAATATATTTATAATGCATGTAAATATTGTAATAAATATAAATGTAATACATAAACAACTAAATATGAATAACACGTGTAATTCAAAGTATATATATATGAATAATGTATACACATACATAATATAAAAGCATGTATGCATAAATATTAATAATTAACACATTCATAGATTAAATAATAGGATTACTCTTATATACACATTAAATATATAAACGTGTTTACACAAACTATATTACACATGAGATATTCATATATAAACATATTTATGTTGTTGTTAATAAATAAAATAAATTTGAATAAAAATATAATGTAAAAATATTTTACATAACAATTAAATAATATGTTATAATTCTGGAATAATGTAGTGATGTATGGTTTTAAATATAAACGTGTCTACATGTATAAATATGTATGGGCTCAAACACGTTCAGAGCACCTCTATCAATCTCAATCAATCGAATGTCAGGAAAAATACATAAGATATGGAGAGACATATTGAAAAGAGGTGAAATATTGATTTACAAGACATGGAATGATCAAGTGTTGTAGATTATTCCAGCTTCTGAATTATGCATGGGATTTTTGAAAGAATTTTCTAGGTCATCTTCAGGACAAGTTTGAAGACCACGCCCTCCTCATTAGTATTCAAGCCAGAAGCCCTGAGGAACACTAGTGCTTTGGGTAAAACGAATCTCTTGTGTTGCACCAGACCTCATTAGTCAATCGATTTGTACAAAAGCGTCTGCTAAATGAATTAAATATAAATCCTAAAGACCTGAAGAAGCAGAAGATGTGAGAGCTATTCCTGTAAACACTGGGGAATGAAAGTCAGACTACGGCTGGATCAAATACGAACGATATTTTAAGAAAAATAGACATAAAGAGAGAGGAGATGGTTTTCTTGCCCAGTCTGTGGGCGCAAAGCAACAGAAGACAAAACCAACACAACACTGGTACCTGCTGTGTGTGTGTGTGTGTGTGTGTGTGTGTGTGTGTGAGTGTTCAAGGAAGGCAGCTGACCTAAACGTGAGTCAGAAAGTGTCTCTCTTTCTCTCTGCCTACATCTTGAAGCACGTTCACTGTGAAATAATTCTGTGAAGCACAGAGGCTCTATAAATGTGTGTGTTTGTGCAGTTTTAGGACATTTACCTGTGATTAACATACAGACACATTTGAAGAAAAGCTCTGCTGTTGACTTCTCTGAAGTTAATTATAGTCAGCTACTTTTCTATCCACCACCTACATACTGTAGGCAGCTGTCTTTGAAGATGACGACTTGACTGAAATAGAGCCTCATAAGTGATGAAGGGAGAATACAAGACAACTTCTCCTTACAAATAGCTGTGAAAATGCCATGAAATTCTTCATATTTTGTGTGACACGTTTAGGTGGAAAAAATGCTGGATTATACAGCAAATATTGTCTTAGTGATGGATTTGTTTCTTACAAACATGCCATTTTTAGCTTCATAAGATTACTTTTTATTACTTTTATCAGCTGTCTGACGACACCCATTCACTGCAGGGGATGCATTGGTGTGAAAGTGATGCAATTCTACATTTCTCCAAATGAAGAAACAAACACATTTGAATTTTGGATGGACTGAGGCTAAATACATTTTTCGGCAAATGTTCATTTTTGGATGAGTTTTTCCATTAACGCTCCTCTCCTGTTTTTTCTTGACAGATCGTCTCTGGGTTTTGTAAGATTTATTTTAGGGGTCAGTTGTGGCACACACACATCTAATAGCATTTGAACTTGTCAGTAAGCATCTAAAGAATGACAGAGGAACTGAAGTTTTTATCTGTCATCACACAAAAAAGCTATTTTTCAAATTAAACAGATGAGCTGGTTTCATCGTTTTGATTGGAGTCGTGATGGCATCTAATCTCCCGCTAATATTTATTCGTCTGAGCCGGTGTGTTTGGGTAAAGAGCGGCCCAGTCTTTCTTCAGAGAGACTAATGGATGGAAAACAGGAAAGATGAGTAGAAAAGAAGTGTCATTAAGAACAATAAAGAGACGGAGATGTCATTTATGAGGGTAAATAGAAAGAGAGAGAGAGGGGAGATCATAACTAAAGCGATAGAAGAACTTCTTAGGTGGATAATTTTTTGAATAGTCTCTTTCTAATATGATTTACATGTTAATAAAACCAGTTGCTCATGGCTATAATATACCTTCTGTCTGAAATCATCAGATGAATTACTAGAGATAGAGAGAAACTCTAAACCACATCTAGGTATATTAATAATGAATGAGAGACTGAGAAAATGTCAAGTGTGAAATAGAAAGGCTTTCGAATTAAAAAAGAGAAATGTTACAGAGAATAAAAAATGACAGTTATATTTAATGTATTAATTCATAATAGATTTAATTGTGGATAAATTATACACAAGAGTGAAAGCATTCCTGCATGAATTAAAATCTTATATTTCAACACAAAATCATAATAAAAGAAATGTATATTATTTATAATTCACATGAAGAAAATAAATTATTAAATTCTCCTTCATTTTAGGACCTTCAGGTACTAATAATACTATCAAATTTAGAGTATCAAAATGTTACAAGATCTGTTCAAAATGACAACTTTAATAATAATCATTTATATTTTACATTAAGAAATCCAACTATTTTATTTAAATCTTTAAAAATGTAACAAAATAATAATATTTTTTGATTGATTGATTGATTTTATGTTACAATTATAGTAACTGCATTTTACCCCAAATGTGAAGCACTGTAGTATGAAAAGCTTAATGATATATTGTTTATTTGTAATATACAGTGTGTACTAAATACTATTTTATAATTATGGAATAATGTAGTGATGTATGGTCACCAATCATTATGTAAACATTTTTAAAATATTATTATTGTTTAAATAATAAAAAAATAAAAAAAAACTTTAAAGTTTCCTCCAAAAACGTAACAGTGATCATTTGGACAGAAATTGTTATTAAAAATAATCACAATGCAAACCTTATGGTACTTTTGTTGGTGATTTATATTCCATCTGTGGCACAGATGCAACCCGTTTAAATATTCAGAGCGACACAGAGAGAGCGAGACCTTGACTCTGTCCACTCGAAGAGTTCAGCGTTACAACACAAACATTTCAGCAACATCACAAAACAAATCCATAATTTAACAGAGCCTCTGTTCTTCTGTTCTCCAGCGTCACTCCATCTGATTCACTGAGTGATTCATCATCTTCATTCAGCACTCATTCAGCTCATGAATGCAGCTCTCTGTTAAAATCAGGCACAGATGGAATAAAAATGTTCCACGCACAAGAAAGGACAACCACAGCGTTCAACTGAAGACTCTTCTGCCTCCTGAGAAAACGATCATACCATAATCTCATTTGTTTCTTCTAGAAGAAGAGATCGCAAGGTCTCGAACTGTCCAGATTTACCAAGATGCATATGTTTGCAAACAAACGTTTGTCTGTGTCACAAACTCCATCCATGTCATTAACTTAACTAGACTGAATGTCTCTTTAGTCTGTCTAAAATCAACCCAAAAATGTCAACATTTTTGTTCCTCCTCTGTGTTTGTTGACAGGGTGGAGGAGAGCTTTAAGACTCTGTTCTGGTCCATATTCGGTCTGTCGGAGGTGATCTCTGTGGTTCTGAAGTATGATCATAAGTTCATCGAGAACATCGGTTATGTTTTGTACGGGGTTTATAACGTCACCATGGTGGTGGTTCTTCTCAACATGTTAATCGCCATGATTAACAGCTCCTACCAGGAAATTGAGGTACATATTTACTACAAAAATCCTACTGAAGTCTTGCTTTCACAAAAAACATTTCTAAATCCCCTGAAAGCAAGATACATTTACCTGACAAGCAATTTAGGGAATGTCATGCTTAAAGATTATAATCCATTACTGATGATGGAAACTGTTAGTTAGTAACGTAATCGATTAGGTTACACGTTTAAAGTAATGCCATGTGACTACTTTTGGATTATTTTGGACTTAAATCATTTGTCATATGCATCTAATGCACCGTATTTACATGAAATAGTATTCATACCATTCCTCATCATCAATGACAGTGAATCAGGATTTGTGAGTGTATGAATCGGTCTGTCTCTGCAGGAAGACGCTGATGTGGAGTGGAAGTTTGCTCGTGCTAAACTCTGGTTGTCATATTTCGATGAAGGACGGACGCTGCCTGTCCCGTTTAACCTGGTGCCCACCCCAAAATCCTTCTACTATCTGATCATCCGGGTCAAGACCTGCCTTATACAACTGTGTAAGGGTAAAGGTCATCGGCATGAAAACGAGTTGGAGATGGGAATGCTCAATTCACGGCTGAAGGTAAAACACATGCTGCACATTAAAAGTGACATGTCGTATTATATTTTAAACATCATTTGAGTTCTTCATGCATCGTTAATCTGTCTCACAGCAGATCCCAATGTCTAGTGTCTAATGTCTCAGTTCTCTCTCGGCTGCAGTTTTGTGTATTAATAAGTGTGTAAATCTAAATAAAAGAATATATATTTCTGTTAAATGATTAATCGCATGCAAAATAAGCTTTGGTTTACATAATATATGTGTGTATTCTGTTATATATATATATATTATGTATATACTGTATAAATACACACTCATACAGTATATATTTAGAAAATATTTACATGTATTTACACATTATTTAACATATAAACATAACATGTGTGTATATATATATATACAGGTGCTGGTCATATAATAAGAATATCTTCAAAAAGTTGATTTATTTCACTAATTCCATTCAAGAAGTGAAACTTGTATAATGTATACATTCATTTCACACAGGCTGATATATTCCAAGTCTTTTAATAAAAAGAATAAAACATAAAGGCGAGAGACAACCGCGACACTTGTTGATCTCGCTGCAGATTAAGGAAATCCTGAAAAAATAGCTTTCACATCAGCTAACTACTTTTGACTTGGCCTCCACATTCTTGAGACATTGTGTGGTAGGTCAGAATCTTCTGCTGTTTCCTCAGGCTGGTCCAGGGAAGGTGACTCTGTACTTGAATCTTTTGCTGGTCCACCATCAGAGAGGAAGAGAGTGAATCATTTGGTGGATGATCTTATCTATAAAATCCAGAAACTTCATTTAGTTTTCCCAATTTAAGGGATGTTTTAACATAGTTTCAGGAAGAGCACGCTGAGTGTCAGCACAGCCGGTACCCATTGACACTCATTAGTATTATCGCCCACTAGCCGATTAATTATTCCTAATTTCATTTATCCGCCTCGGCATAAATACCATCGTCTCACTCTTTTCGGTATCTAGTTACACAGCCTTCCTCCGCTTCTCCGCCTTTTCCTTCGCACCTTCAAGCTTGGCGAACGGGACCGAGCCTCGCTCCGAGCTCTGCCCTCGCTAGGGTTACTATCAGCAGGGCTCGGGCTCGCTCCCCGGACAGCACGCCAAATTTGCTTATTTAATTAAATGAAGAAGTGCGAATTCATGAAAAACACTATAAACACCTTTTTTTACATTTCTTTTTTTTTTACTTAAACGTCCATAGCTCAATAAAACATGTAATTCACATTCAGCACAATGCAAATACAACATATCAAATTGAATAATCAATGGTTTTTTTTTTTTTTTTTTTTTTTAAATAGATAAAAATATTGGCTAGTTAGAACTTACCTGTGGACACACTGGAGTCATGTCCATTTTCCTGCCTTTAAGTCTTTAAGTAACTTTTTATTGTTAGATAGTGCTCGTACACATCTCAAAGTGTATTTTAAAAAGACTGATAAAAGGCGGTTTTACGTATATATTAAATCGTTTTAAATGGTTTAGAGACGAATTGCTCAAAAATTTGCGTTTATTTGCGTTTTTTCTGACAAAAAGTGTTTCCAAAGTAGTTTTTGTGACATCTGAAGTATCGATATAGCATTTATGCACTAAAGATAAACAGAAAAATATTATGTCGACATTTCCACATTTTTTATAGATAATTAGCATTTCCATCAGCTACATCAGTAAAAGAAATTAAGAGCTAAATATTTTTTCACAAAAAATATTTTGTTAAAAAATATATATAAATAATAATATATTGCTGCAGGAATTCAGGCAAAAGTAGCCCCAACTAAGTATTGAGTTCTGTACATGCTCATATTTTTCTGTTGAAATATAATTTCTTTGTGTTGGTCTTAAGTAATATTCTAATTTTCTGAGATACTGAATTTGGAGTTTTCATCAAAATGAAAAGAAATAAACACTTGAAATATATCAGTTTGTGAGGAATGAATGTGTACATTATACAACGTTCTCTTCTTGAATGGAATTAGTAAAATAAATCAACTTTTTGAAGATATTCTAATTATATGACCAGCACCTGCAGGGGCGTAGCAACCGGGGGGGGGGGCTCCAATATGTCCGTCCGTATTCTCTGATTTGTTCATTAGATTTCAGTGAACGAACGTCTAGCCAATCACAGCGCGAATCTCTTGCCATGAGCTTAAAATCTTGTTGCTCTTGTGAATTTTC
>JAUCNO010001758.1:19800770-19821596 GCA_032353835.1 Enteromius viviparus
AGGCAGACAACAAGGCTACCAAGTACTGAGCACAGTGCGTATCTAATTAATGTAACGTACTTTTTTTTTTCTCCACATCGTCATTTTAAGGTCGATTTTTAGTCGAAAGTTTCAGGACTTCAGTCGACCAAGATTTTCTTTGGTTGATTACAGCCCTAGATGTAAAAACAATTAACAAAGAGAAAGTACCTTTTAACGCGATAACCTGTACACAAACAGGATCAAAGAAAGAACATTGTCCTTTGACAAACTGTTATCTGTGCACAAACCGGAAATGACTGATAGCCATTTATTGATATATGTAACATTTTACATATTTTAAACAATATTTCATGTAACAATGTAAACTGTTGAATCATAGATATGTAAATAAGCTTATGCGTGTAGTAACTGCTCTACTGTCATACTTACACAATACAGACTCCATATACAGACAAAATAAAGATGATAGGAAAGAAAATATGTTAATACTAGGATGAAAACATCATGCCTGATCTACAACGGTCCTCTAATGTTGCTTACATTATATGCTTACAAATTATTATGTGTATATGTCTACTGCTCAACCAGTTGGCCTGGTTCAGTGGTCATAGGAAGGTCTGTGAGAAATGGGTTTACATCACTTTAGGTTTATCTGAGAAACTGAGAAAACATTTTCTCCCATAAATACCTTAAACTTTCAGTCATTCTTCAATCCTTCATAGCGCTGCATGTGGACACTGTCACTCGACTTCATCTGTGAGAAGATTGTTTCTAAACTTTACATTAGACCTAATCTTGCACTATGAGGAACCTTCAGTGTACCTTCAGAGTCCACTCAAACCTCCTTTTAGTTCAAAGTCGGACTCGACTGGTCCCGAGATATAACACAATCTGGCTTTCAGTGGACCAACTCCAGCTGACCTGCAGAAAAAGGCAATACGCCACTAACATAGTAAGCAATGCCCAAAGAAAGAAGGGCGATGACCACCAGCAGCAGTAGCACCCTCCAGAAGCCCAAGTCTTCCACAAACTCCTGCCAGGTGGAGCGAAAGCTGGACAGCACACCCTCGCTGTTCTGCAGGTTTGGATTCAGCAGTGAATGGCTCTCCATCGCACTACGAACAATTGTATGTTGGTATCACTTTTTTTTTTTACTGAAATATGTCAAATATCTAAAACATAAACATGCAAATCTAACCTCTCGCTCTCAGCCATCTGCATGGCTTCAAGTTTGGAGTGGGCTCCTCTGTTGAAGCCCTTGACCTCTTGCTCTTCAAGCCCTTCCAGTAATCGAATGGCATCTTTATTGACCCCTCTCCTCTTAGCCAGCACCAGTGGTGTCGAGCCATTGTGGTTACTGTTCAAATTTCAGAGGACAATCCAGAAATGTACATAAAGTCAGATAATGATAAGAATTACACCAATACAGCTACAGTAAAATACTGTCACTACTGTTGCAATAAAATAATACATTACTATGATATTAATATGATAAAAGTGCACAAGTTTTTTATGAAATCAAAGAAAAAAAGTCAATGTATTTGGTGAATATAAGTATATTGTAATTATTTAATTATACAATTATTATTTAAATCCCTTGATTTATTAAAAACACAGCTAAACTCTCGATTGATATTGAGCGTTTTATGCTAAATGTGCTGAATTTATTACTACAATAAAATATTTACATCAACACTTTTTCCCCCAGTTTCACAGACAAGGCTTAAAAGGGTCATACAAAGGTAATTTTCCACAAGCTAATATGATTCTTTAGCATTATAATGGAAAGTTTGTAATATAGATTGCTTTAAAATTTCTCAAAGATGACACTTATTTTACCCTTCTTTAGAAATCACTCTGTTCTGTGTACTTCCCCTTTAAATCTTCACGAGTTCCGCTGACCCCGCCCCTCTTTTCCGAGGCACTCTCTGAGGATCTTTTTTTTAGCCGTATTTATGGTGAAACTTGCTAATTAGCACATTATTAAGAAAGCCATTTGCAAAGACACTATATACTATATAGTGCTTCTGTAGGTGAGGCTGGATCATGAATGACTCGCGCGAACATAAACGCATTTCGGTTGATCAAGGGCGCGTGTCCCTTCAAAACCAAACATAACATTAATCTTCCACGTCTTCAGTCACTCAGATGTTGGGGGTCAATCACTACTGCTGTGTTCATTAATACATTCCATAGATATATATATATATATATACACACTGACTAGATGTTGCCTTGGGCCTCTAAACATACGTCAACATTGCCGCCATCTTGTGTCGGGGATCTGAAGGAAGCGCATCGATGTATTATGATGGTAAGATGTTGGAAATTTGTCCACACAGTTGTTTCATTGTAGTCTGTAAAGTTATTTTGCTCGACAAGTTCATGTCTGTTACTGTTCATGGTGATGACCACGAAGTTAATGTTATCCTATGAAAGAAAGAGCATGGCATTAAGTTATGTTAATGTAAGTTGAAGAAAACCAACAATGAATCTAATATAATAAGTTTGTGTCAGTGTTAGTTTGTAAAGTTAATAGTTAATGTGAAAGATGACGTTCACACATAAACTATGAAGAACGATACCGATTGGGGTCACTTTCAGAGCGATTTGAGGACGATAAAAAGCTAGAAGCTAATAGTCAATCAGAACCCATCACATTTTAGCCATGCATTATTTAACACATGGAGAGACTTTGCTTGTCAATGGTCAGTGTGGACGCTTTTATTTCTATGGTTAGTTATTGCTGTCGTCCTCATTGGTGAATGAACGCTGCTCTCACGTGGCTATGTCCCTTGAAGTACACTACAAAAATGCTATGGAAAATGCTGATTTGTTTTGTTTGTAGATTCCCAAGTGATAAACAGAGGTGTCAGTCATGGGTAATAGCACTCAGGAGAGAGGGGTTTGAGCCAAAAGTCTGCACCATACTTTGCAGCTGTCATTTTCGTTTTTTGGTTTTGTGCATTGTAGAACTAATTAATTAGTTATGTAGGTTTATCTAAGTATTGTTTTGTATTGTATATGACATATCACATATTTATGACAGAACATAGATTAGATTAATTAATATAATTAATTATGTTCTATCATAAATATATGTCTGACATTTATAATAAACCAAACGGCTTGAAAATCGGTTGAAAATTAAGCAAATTAAGGTGATTTTAATCGTTGATAGTTCTCTGCCAATGTTAACTAATGCAGAGTAGACGCGGCTTCCCCCGACACAAGATGGCGGCCGCGTTGACGCATCGTCCCTATGGACATTAGCGTCAGAGGTGACATCTAGTCAGTATATATATCTATGGTGTAAACGTACCAAACACCTTGGCATTATGGGATACAGTATAATAGCAGTGGTTGGTTCATGGTTGTCTGTGCATACCTACAATACAGTATACTGTACATACTGCAAAAACAGCCCGCATGCTTTAAGCACAGCATGATTTTGCTCAGCTGTGAAGCTGTTAACTAAAATATGTAAACACAGGAATGCAAACTGCTTTGGTCAAACCCATTTTATGAGGTCTTTAAATATGATCAAGCAAAATACATCCCTTAACACTCCATAACTTGATCTTTATGTTGAGCGTAACAAGATTTAGCTACTGGGTCCAGTTTAGTAAACTGATTTTAGTAGTATATGCATTCTCATTATATTGCTAGTTTCCCTTCATGTGGTAGGTCTGTAAACTTAAAAAAAAAAAAAAAAAAGCCAAAAAAAATTTTTTTTGCTAGTCTGTCAAATTCCTCTTTCTCCCAAAGCGATCCTCTCTCTATCCTCCTCGCTTTGCACTCACATGCTGCTCTCTTTTTCATTACTGCAATGAAAACATGTTTCTGTCATTTAATACGGCCAAACTTGGAGCATGTGTAATGTGTGTGTACTCATAATAACTTACAAGATTGATGAGCGTAACTCCCCTGTAAATCTGCACAACATCCCTGCAACGCAAGCTTATTTAGCATGTTTGCTAATCCATGACCCGCACATAGTGCCTCATGAGTCTTCAGATAGTGGTAAAGAATTTGACATGTTCTCAAGAATAAGTGGGCTTTTAGAGCTTATGAAGGCAGCTGCTAGGTTGACACATCATCAAAAGATGTTGATATTTGGTTACATTTTGGTTGCAACCTAGGGTGACCAAAATTCAACATAAATTCAATGTCTAATGTCAATGTTAAATTGATGTCCAATAGCGACGTCAGTAGACAATGATTTTTAGGTGTTTTTAGGTTCTGTAACCAAAATCCAACGTTAAGTCAATGTCAAATTTGGTCTTTAGTATGTGATGGATGCTAGGGTATTGTGGGTAGCGGAAAATGCATTGCTATGCAATAGCTAGGGCATTTTTTTTATTTCTAATAACTTTTATGTGGCTGTTAAGCTTTTTTTGGGTGGTTGCTGAGTGGTTATTTACCAGACCCATGTAATATTCTTTATCAAACATCATCACAGTTTGAAGTATAATTCATGATTGTAATAATTACATTATTGTAATACTTACATTTAAGGCTTTCAAACCCCAAGTATGAGCAATAGTTGATCTTTGCCTTAGTAAAGACCACATAAAATTCCCATCTGCCCTGCTTTGTGTTGGGTAATAATATTTTAAACTGCAGAATGAAGGTGGCGATTTTTCACAAAAAAGCTTCAAGTCAACATTATTTAATTAATGTTCTGAGTGCTGTCATGCATGGCTTTGTTCCAGTATGGACTGATGGGGTGATGTGTTTGTGTGTGGGTGTGTACGAGCTCTGTGTGGTTCACACTGAGGGGGGCAGAGTTCATTTACAGCTGAGACCCCCTGAGATCTCTTTCGTGAGCGTTATTTAAGAGTGAAGTGTATGACTCAGGCGCTGTTCAGCAGAGATTCAGTTCCAGATAACAGCACAATCATAAACCATGAGAAACAAAAGGCAGAATGAGAATTGCACAATCAAAGAGCTCACAAATCACTCCTAATATACAACATACGCTAGAGTTCACATAAATGCACATGGAAATGCTTTCAAATTTCTCATGTTAGAAAGTCTTTGGAGGAAGACTCTGGTATTCAAGCAATGGCCTGACCCTGACTAAGCTACATACCAAGCGGGTCCTTCTCTGTAATGTATGGATACTTGGATATTAGGTCAGTTCTATGCAATGTGATAAATCTTATAAAATTTTGTTAATATGCATAATACTAATGACTGCAGTCGATTTGTGCACAGACCATCAAGGTTGAACTATCATCTGGGTCATGAAAATTGGCAGCTTACATATCAGCATGCTAATGAGCGTCATTAAAAACGAATTTCTATTTCAAACATTTATGAGAGAAGATGGTGGGGAACTTCAAAAGATGCTGAGACTCAAGTTTCGTATGAATTGTCTCACATGAGGTGGTACTTTCATGGTTAAGCATTCTAGACTTATGATCTTAAAGGGATATTTTATCTCAAAATGAAAATTTTTTCATTTGTTCAACTTCATGTAGTTTCTTCTGAGCAACACAAAACATGATATTTTGATAAAATGTCTGTTTTTTAAGTTAAGTCCCCTTTTTATCTAGGGGTGTCAGGGGAGTAGCATATACCAATAAAAGTGTATATAAAAAAAAAAAAAGTGAGAGAGAGTTGGCTCCATCTGCAAACTCAGAATTTGCACACAAGTAACTTTCTTCGCAACACATTCTAACTCCCAACTCGTCAACATTTTGACGCTTGGTCAAAACCATGTCTTCTGATGCGAAACGATTGATTTGTGAGAGGAATAGACATGGGGCTGTCTCCGTCTTCCATGTACTTCCTGTCTGTGAGCGATTTAAAAAAATGCCGCTTCAAGAATCAACATTGCTTGTGAAATGCCATTGGCTAATATGTATCTTGTGACTGATTCTGGGAGTGTTTCCTGAATGAGATGACATTTGATGACAGTGCGTCAACAGAGTGGGACCATTTTTAGTGATTAAAACCTTATGTTTTATTCTCTTCTTCACATAAAGACTTATGTGACACGACTTGTTTGTAATGTATTTATACTGCTTGTTTATGATTGGTTTGTGCAATAAATGTATAGAGGGTGTTTATGTTGTATAGAGGTGGGTAGGTTTAGGGTAGTGGTGGCGTTTGGTGCTCCAAGAAAAAAAAAATATATATATATAATAAATGTATATATGCATGCAAACCATTACATTAAGCACAACAACTGAAAACAACTGAGGACCCTTTGCATCGAAAAGTGACTACAAAGGAGTACCTTGTTCATCAAAAAGCAACACGTCAAAATGTTAACGAGTTGGGAGTGAGACTGTGTCGCTCTTCAAGAATTTTAGTTACAAAGTAATCTTTAATTCAGCAACAACAACAAAAAAAAGAAATAAAAGGATACAGAATTTAAAAGAAAGAATAATGAGACTTCGGGGGGGAGGTAAGGCCAAAACAACAAACAAAAGAGTAAACTACCTAAAAGAAAGAGTTGTAACTTACCTATCAAATTAAGAGATTAAATAAATAACATAACTCTTACCTAACTTCCTTACAATAACAAAACAAGGAGAAAAGCAAATATTACTAAATAAAAGGCACCCACCTCTTTACTGCGTCTACAAACAAAAGAAATAACACCAACACATGGCCGCTTCCTTGGAATAGTAGAGTGCACACTACACCAACCCGCTTCCTTAAAGAAAGCATTAAGGCTCAAAGCACACTAACTACAAAAACTGGGAAAACAGACAGGCCACAAGGTCTCTCTGATGAACAGCAAGTTCCCTCTGTTCAAATGCAAGCCCCTTCGCCACAGCTCTGATGAGGGACAGGTGACAGTGACTAGACTCCTGTGAGATGACAAAGAGAGAAGCAGAGGAAAACAGGCAAAAACTACACTTCCCAGGAGGCTGTTGAACATCGGGGAAAAACACTCATACACACAGATTCACAATGTTCACAATAATAGAAAGTAACATACGTCTTAGGACATAACATTAATACATACAGTGCAGTCAATGGGGTCAACTGCTGTTTGGACTTTCTGAATTCACAGAAGAAGGTATCATTGGCTAAAGTTTTTGTGTTACTGAAAATAACTGCTAAAATACCTTGTTTTCATGGAATTAAAACTAGAAGCTTTAATATTAAATTACATTAGGTTTTTCCTGTTCTGTCATAGAAAACCTATCCCACCAAACTGACCTAGACTGTGAACTTCCCCCCCTTTGATGCCATCATTACCCCATGCTTTTCTTGATTCACAACTTTGTGTGCTCTGGACTAGCTATCTATTCCCTTTGGCGTGAAATCCCATGAGTCCCCTGTACAAATGATCGATGACAATCAGGCGGTTTCCACAAAGATTCACATATTTGACTGTTTAGTGTTGTCGCTAAGTGTTAAAGCACGCCATGTGCAATTATCCCACATGGCTGCAAAAATTCAAGCCAAATTTTTGTGCGTTTTTGGAATGACAGCAATCAAACTCTGAATTGCGGTTCAAGCCAGTCAATCCACAATACCTCCCCTCTACACCCTTCTGTTTTTCTTCCTCCTGCCAAAAAACAAATGGAAAAAAAGTTTTAGTATGGCAGTTTCTCATGCTAGACATGATCCTTGTGCTAATATTTTGATTGGCCAGCTCTCAGAAGTCTTACTGTGCATCCCACCAAGAATGATGTTTGTGTGTATATAAATAAATAAATGCATACTGACTATGGGCACAGAACTAGAGATGTCATTTGCACATAAATAGATTATTATGCTCATCAAAGAAATGTACAGTATAACTTAAGTTTGTCAGTCTTAAAGAAGGAATGAACCCAAAAGGAAACACCAGCATGTTGCTCCAAACTCATATGACTTATACGGGTCTGACACAAGTATGATGGCCGAATTTTCTTTTTTGGTTAAATTAAACACTCAACTCTTTGTATAAATTTAATTGAAATTGTGTTATCTAAAGTTATGCATTTCTGTGATCTGTTAACATGCAAACCCAAATATTTACACGATTTTCTCTTCTACTCTGGACGCACACATTTTGTCTGGTGTTTATGTCCTCAAGGATGCATTGAATTCCTCGGTTTTCATTGCATTTGGATGCCCACAGCTACTTTGTAGGTTTTTTGCATGGTTTGGGGAAAACAATCCAAAACACAGATGGACTGGGTTAATTACAACATTGTGCTGTTTTTGGTTAACCCCAGAGCCATTTGCTCAAAGGAGGTTCAACATTTCAACACTTGTGCTTCATGGCATATTAACAACACTTGTTCAGAATTCTTTTGAATTGCTTTATGTGAAGCACACTGACAGCTGCATTTTCTTAATCATGACACAAAAAACACGATATGCTTATTACTAATACCATGCCCAGATCATTTGTTTGACAGAAATAAACAATATATAATCGTATTTTACATGAATAGAAATGGAGATGAATTAATGTTTTGAACGAATGATGTAGTGACTCACTGGCTGTTTCGTTTCTAAATGAATCAGCAAAAAAATGTGGACTAATTGAAAATATTCCTCCTACTGCTATCGTTGCTATCCGGAGATAATTTTTTATTATTATTAATATAAACTGTAACATATTCCATCGATCCTTCTTGCAAAGTATTGAAATACCCAGTTGTTGTTATATTCGTACTGATTTTGAAACGCTCTAATGGATTCAATCAGACTGATTCAAACCGTACCGAAGTGAGTCATTTTAAATGATTCAAAGTTCGCGAATCGAATCTGTTTTGTCACGGAGAAACGTGTAATCCGCGAGGACTAGTCGCTGGAAATACGTGTTAACCGGTAAACTACTTTCCAAAACTTAATATATTTAACCCAGACAGAAAACCCTGGTAAGATATGATTATTTTTAACGTGCAGTTAGATTTAACAGCGGCGGTTTCCCGCTTGTAAACAAGCGTTGCAGTAGTAAACATTGACAAAAAGCTCGATATTTGGTAGATATAACGTTAGAAGCATATTGAGATCATTTGAATAAACATCGATTATTATCTTCTTTTTATCCATCCCTAGAAAAAAATCAACCCATCTTATAGACTATTGAGGTAAACAAAACCACTCTGAACCCACTATAATTATATTTGCAACATTTTTAGAGACAAGCACCACTCATTTACATCTAAAAATGTTGTTTTACATTAACACACTTGTCATAGTGATATCAGCTGTCATAATAACACTGTTTCCATGGTTCTCTGAAACCCCCTGCCCATCTACCCCCCACAGCTCTTCATCTACCACACAGATCTCGCTCTTCCTCTCATAGGAAAAGGAACATGAGTTACTGTCCTGTAGAGAATGATAACTGACTCTGCGTTTGCAATCAAGACATCTCTCTCTGTCTCTTTCCTGTCCTCTGTCTCCTCTTCATCCTATCTTCCTCTCACTTTCTCCATTCTGTCTCTCTCTTGTGTGCCTCTGTCAACAAAATCGTGTCCTTGAGCCAAACAGGTGCAAAAGACATAAGTGAATTATACAGCCAGCAGCGGTGAGGTAAAACCGCATTTAGACACTTTTACAAAGTGTCATCTGTGCTCAAATTCAAGTGATATTTTTGTAGTTTTCTTAATGTGTAACAAATGCTATATATTTTTTACAGTTCAATGCAATTACTCTGCACTTTTCATTGGAGGTCGAACATTACAAGGTCCAAAGAACTCCAAAAATGATACATGCACGGATAAATTGTTCACAGTAAGATCTATAACATGCATAAAGAAAATAGATAGGGTGAATTAGTTTGTCACAACTTTTAGTGCCCCTTTTTGGGGCCACTGTAGGTTTTTGGGGCCTTTGTGTCTGAGGAATGTTCAAATAATCTTCAATAATAGAGCAGAGAGGAATTATGGGGTGAGAGGAGATGCAACAGAGACATGTACATTTGTCATTGAGGACTGTCACTAAAGTTGTAGCCGCTCAGTTGATAAATGAGAGACCGAGGAGCTTCATGTTCGGCAGATGTGTGAATAACACATGCAAATTTGACTGTGACAAAAATTGGTTCTGATAATTTCTAGTTTTTAAGAAAACTGCCTTTTAACTCATTGTTTTGGTGGTGTGATTGGGTTTTGGCTACGACTCAAACTGAAAGCCAGTTTCGAACTCTTTTTCTTGTGTTTGTGTGTGTTGTAGGTGGAGGCGAGATGTCAGTAAAGCTGAAGTTTGATTGTCCGGCTGATGGCAGGATGGTGCAGCGGAGCCGCTCCTTCACTGGAGTGAACACACTCGGTGGCCGGAGAAGGTAAGCAATTAAAGTTTGTTTTTGAGAGATGATAGTGTGGTTGCTTGTGTGTCAAACTGCATTAATTGCACTTATAGTAAGATAAATGTCCATGGGAATCCCATGGAAAGCATGACTCTTGGTCGCTGGGATTTATGCCATGAAGACATCTTGGAGAAGACAAAACAAAACACTTGGGAGGAGTCCTGATCATTCCTGCAATAAAGCCATTCATGGTGCTTTTGTTAACGAAAAGTAAAACTCAAAACTATACAAATTTTTTTTTTGTATATTTAGTAATTAAATTAAATGTATTTTTTTTAAGTAGTTTCTCTTAAAAAACGGTAGAACTATTCTTCTAAGATAAGAACAGTGTTAAAAATTACTAGAACTTACTTATTCGTATAGAACTGACAGTAGCACTATAACGTAGATATAAAAACAAAAGTAATTTGATATATTAATAAATGCTATGATAGTATATAAATAATACGGATATGGCACTGGCAACGTCCTGATTTTGCCTTATTTAATAAATATTACATATTTTGTTTACCCTGGAACCACATTTTAATGCAAAAATATAGTCTTGACCATATCTCTACCATATTTTAGAGCAATGCCTAAAATCAGAGGAAATAATAGATGACTGAAACTAATGTACAAGCACCAAACACTGATTGTAAGCTGCAAACGGTTTCTTAAAATCTGATTGGTTAATCACGATGTTGACCCAGGGGCATGTTGCACTTGGTAAAATCAGGATAGCAGGCAGGGTGCATAAAAGCTCAGCTGGATAATTTCTACCTCTGGCATCTGACTACTTGTTCCAGATCATTTTCAAGTATTGTTTTAGTGCATTCTGGGCATCAAAATTCATCATCTTGCCAATTGCTTTGACATTTTCCAAAATTTATAATATGTAGAATATTTCCAGACGTAGTAAAGTGAAATAAAAGCGATCCAAAACAGCATTTCAAAGCCTCATAAATATATTTCATTAAGTACTGAAAATATGGATGAATTTCAAGCGGTGTTATCTAATTAAAAATCATCTATTTTATTTAATATGTCTTTGTTATTTACTTTTATGTATAATTGAATGTCACTTTGTTAGCTTACAGCTAACTCTGTTGATGTTCCACATCAGTCAATTAGGAGGCATAGGATGTGGCCTAAGCAGGAAGCTCGCTAGTTTTGGAATGGAGCTTAGCTTACGGTTGTTCTTTGATTGCTTATAGTTCTAATTCAGCATTCCACACAATCTGTAACGTAAACAAGCATGGGTTATTATGTAATGGTTAAAGTTATTTCAAGAACTAAAGGTCCTGAGAGGATGCACGGTTCGGATTTGAGTACAAGCATCATCTGAGCAGTGTGACAGCTTACATAAGTAAACACAGCTGCCTGTGTGTGTGTGTGTGTGTGTGTGCGCACATGTGTGAAAGTTTTTTATTTTATTTGTCACAATAACACTACATTCCTGCATTCCCATCCAAGTAAAAGATTCAAGCTAAATGATTGCAGACAAAGGCCAAAACAACTTCAGAGGTGGATCCGCCTGCTTTCAATTTGTAAATTCTTTATTGTATGGCAAAAGCTTCACAAAACTGCACTGTGAGAAAATCATTTTTAAGCATTCATTCGCTTAAAAAAAACCCTGCTCATTAATAATTGCTGTCAGCCACGACCCTGCTATAGTTTTCAAATATAAAGAAAAGGATTTTGACCACTCCTTTGACTTTTGTTGATTTGAAAAGGTTAGTGTATATCTACTATTGTCAACACTGCCAAAGAATTTTTTATCATTTTGATAATTTTGTAACTTAGTCAGTAACCCAAATGATAGGCCTTACTTTAAGTAGGTCCTTTTAGTAACTTACAAACATTAATATTGTTTTGGAAGAAGCACGAGATTGCTTCAAAACAATATTAATTATTATTAACAATCTAATATTTATATCTCTGAACGAGATTGAAATACATGAACATCCTCCGTTTTTTCCCAGTTTTACAACCCATCTTGATTAACCTTTATTCGCAGTTGGGTGTAGTTAAATGAGCACTCTGTCAACAATTTTATGTCTGTTATCATTAAAAAATTCCAGATTACTCATCTTGAGACTGTGTACAACCTTGTTGGGTAGTGACTAATTCATGCAAGCAAAAAACATAAATTATGTTAAACTCAATTATGTTGTTTTCCACTGGAAGTTGTTTTTAACTGGTAAATGCTTTCACAATACTTATAATGCACTGAAAGCATGTTAGGATACAGAGGGCTGAGTATAGAAAACCATGCTGTTTTTATCTGAGAAAAGGCGTCACATGCGACATCGTGTACTGAGGGACCTCGAGTTACAGCGGAGATGTCAGTGATGGAGACAGGATCCTTCCTACTGATGTGAGAGCCAGAGCTTGTGTTATTAGTGACCCCAGAGCAGCGCTGAGGAATGCCTTCCCTAAGAGAACAGTTTATTTACTTTGCAGAGTCATTGGGTTTGTTATGCTGTGTAAGCATACGCTGTCAGAACATGGCCGAAATATGTAGATTATATTGTGGGTGTAACTAAAATGGGATATGAGGATTAAATTCAGAATATAAAAACATATGCTACTGTTGGAATTGCTAAAGCGAATGTTGGTTTCGGAAAGAGATTGATACTTCTGTTGACCACAGTAGTATTTCGTTTAACAAAAATACATTTAAAAACATTATTAATGTTCAAAATGATTATTATAGTTTGAAATAACTGCAATGCGCTCTTAAGAACATCACTTTTAGCAACCATTATTAATAGAAAACACAGTTTTAGGAAAGCATTCTGTGTCGTTTAATGAAGTGTAAAAATCGCAATGCAGTGTCCAATGTCAAAATTATTGCATACACTTGAGAACTTTAATTTTGGGTCCAGAAAGGGCAAAAGGAAACAGCTTACTCTTTAAACTCATTATTTGGGTTTTTTGAGAGAGATTGAGAGATTGTTCTTGGGTGTGCTGTCATTTTTTAATTAATTTTCATAGTTGTTTAACTGAATGAAAGTACAGTAAAATATTACTAGTATTATCGTTTAATATATTTCAAATGCAATTTATTTCTGTGATGCAAAGCTGAATTTTCAGCATCATTACTCCAGTCTTCAGTGTCATGACCTATAAAAAAATGTGTAAACAGTGATTTGTTATTTTAAGGTTTCTTTGATTAATCATTTATTATAAGTATAAGAATAATTTTGTAACATTGTAAATGTCTTTGTCACTTGATTTACTGCATCTTTGTTTAACAAAGATATTTAAGTCAAACTTTTACAATAGTGTATATATATATATATATATATATATAGTTCAATTTTATTAAATAATTCAGTCTTTTTAACATGTCGACCCACAGACTTTCCTCGGCTCGAAGCTCTCTCCGCTCAAAAGTCGTAGCAGGGAAATCTCCCAGAATACCCTCCTCAGGTCGGGTGGGCAGCAACATTTGGGGGCAGCAGCCTGAGCAGGTGGACAGAATCTTCCAGGCTTTGAGGAAAGGGCTCAAGTATGTGCAGTCAATTCAGCAGAGAAATGAATGGTGGACCACACACACTAGTCTTGTGAATGTTAATGACATCCCATCGCATATAGGGACTACTTGGAAAACCATCAAACAGAGCTAGACTTCCTGTCATCCCAGCAGAGAGACACAAAGAGGAACTCCAGACTGGTGAGACGTTTGACTGAGAATAGCTTTACTTGGTAGTGTTGAGTCCTAATCCATTTTATTTTTATTATATGTGTATATATTCTTTTTTACATTATTTGTTCATTTAATGTAACTTAACACAAAAATGTATTCATTCTTCAGGCTTTTTTCTATGACCTGGAAAAGGTAAGTTGTCAACAAATACTGGTATTCAATTATGTCAGTGTTTTTCCTTTTACAAAAACATATTTTGAGACTTTTCTGTTAGTATCTTTACCAAATAGTTTATTAAAATTGCATTTAAGGTTACAAAATGTAATGCTGTTTTATATCCTGCTTGCCAACAACAGGAGATACGAGCCTTAGAGAGATACATACGGCGCCTTGAGTTTCAAATTAGTAAGGTAACACAACTTAAAAATAGTTTAATTTGGTTATATAATGGCTAGTCAGATGGGCTAAGAATAACCCTGTATCATGTGAATGCGGATGTCAACAGGTTGAAGAGCTGTATGAGTCTTATTGTATTCAGTGGCGGCTCTGCCAAGGAGCTTTGAACATGAAGAGAGCGTTCTCTCTGTCCCCATCTTCACGACAGTCTAGAGAGAGTCTCCTGGAGCTGAACCGCAACCACAGACACAGCCTGGAGGTGAAGTCTCTTTTGCACACCACACACACACACACACACACACACAACAAACAATAAGTAAGGCATTTGTGTGGTCGTTTCCCAAAAAGCGTAAACACTGGCTTGATGGCTCTTTCAAAACATCCCGACCATCCCTAACACTTTCTAACCACTTTTCCTTTGTTAACATGATAACTAGTCAGTGCACGGATAAAAAGAACCTTCAGAAACGTCTCTGTTTAACACTCATCTATACCTGCAGGATATGTGTGCAATGGAAGGAGAACTGGAAATCCTGCTGGGCGAGCTGCAAATCAAAATGAAAGGTACACAACATCTCACATACGCAGGAGTCTTCTAGACATCCTACTCCAGCTCATTTTTTCTCTCTTTTTATGAGGCAGGGTTGATAGGATTTGCTCGACTCTGCCCTGGAGATCAGTATGAGGTAAGGTGGTTTAACGTCCTATCATTATTCACCCTTATGTTTCTCCAAACCTGTACATCTTTCTCTAATCTTTGTAACACAAACGTAGTATTAGTAAGTGTTCATGCTGCTGTTTTTTAATGTAAGTGAATGAGGACAGACTTCATTGATGATCTTTCAAAATTACAAAAAAGCTCTGTATATGACTGGAAGAAAGAAAGTCATATGGGCTTGAGGGTGAATAAAAGATGATGATCTGTCCGTTTAATACATGAAAGTAATAATTATGTAAAACCAACATCGTTTTTTTTGCATGTTGACAGACACACATGCATGATGGCTCTTTTATGTTAAAATATTATGCAGAAATGATTTATTTCACCAGCTATGCGATTAGGTTTTTAAGTCCAGGTTTCCATTGACATCATGCACAGAGGAATGTGGTCTCAGGAGCCGTCAGCCGGCTCATGCACAAGACCACACATTCACATGCAATCGCATAAAAGTGTTAAATTAAGACAAAGAATATGAATTTCATTGCATTTGATATGGGAAAAAAATGCAAACATCATGTTAGACTCATCACAACTATCAATGTGTTCATGCAACTATAGATATTTCAAAATATTTTTAACAGGTTGTCTTGGTGTTGAATGCCACGTCTACTGCTTTTCATTCAAAAAGCAACTTTTGAAACTTTTTTTTTCAGAATATTTTACTTGTAAAGCGACCTTTCTTTAACTTTTTCCCCATCAGAGTAAAAAAAATAATAGTCATTCACAACCAGCATTTTTTTTTTTATCATTTTCACAAAATTGAATGTTTTGTTATATGAATATCTGAACGTGATATACCAAAAGAAAGAAAAGAGACTTTAGTTCTATGCATTATTTTTTTATCAACACTTAAGGGGGTAAGTATCATAGGAAAAGCAATATTTTGAACACAATGCTGATTATTGTCAAAGACTATCACTTTGGTAAAGTTTTGCAATTTTAATTTAAATGTTGAATTATAACTAAATTAATATTCATATTTATCTGCTCACATTTGCTATTGCTTGTTTCTGCTGCTGCTTCTCCTGCGTGTTAATCCAGATGTTCAGTACTCTTTCAGAAAATGTGTACTAGTGTCTCTGACCTCTATCAATAGAGGGGAAAGAGTTCAAATTAATGCCATTTGGTTTAATATTTTATGTAATGCAAACTAATTCAGTCACGTAGGAATGATCATTTAAACATTACATCAAACTAGTCACTATATTTGACAATATTCCTATTTTTGATCACATAAATATTAGTGCATATAAGAGAAAAGCATACATTCTCAGACTTTTAAGCAGTAGTGTAATTATTTGGACATTCTCATTGGGGTCATTGTACATTTTACACACACACACACACACTGAGCATCTTATGTTGTGAAGGTGTTGATCCGGCTGGGCCGACAGAGGTGGAGAATCAGGGGGCGAATCCAGACAGATGACAGACAGCTGTGGGATGAAGAAGAAATGGTCTTCCTCCCTCACATCCACGGGAACTTTGAGATTAAGGTGAGCAAGTTTACATATACTCATGCACACACCTGCGCAAATAGCACTTCCTGTCGAGGTCACCTGTGGGGGTTGCGATGACAGAAGTTTCCAGGGCTTTTGTCCTTATGCTGTTTGTTAGATCTGAATAGATTGTCATATGACACAATAAACCTCCCACAAACCCCTAAGAGAGAATGATAGAGATGTTTAACAGATTTTATGAAGCTTTTGGACCAGTGGAATAACGCTTATGAATGGATTGATTGTCTGAAATTGATTCCATCCCTGAAAATGTAGACTTTGAGCCAAACTACTACAAATAAAAAAAGTTGAATCCTCTGTATCCTTTTTTTTTAACCCCTGTCATTCAAAATCGGATCTCAAATATACAATTCCAAATTAGTTACACTTGGTTACAAATCCAGAACACACTAGAAACCACCTAGAAAAGACAGCTAACGCAGCATAATGATGGTTTCAACAGCACAGTCCATCCTGAGAGACCTTTGGGCCACCATGCATGATAAAACAGAAGGTCCCTCAAAAGCTCTAGTTAAGCCAGCAACATCTTCTGGGTCTGAATGCTTTTCTGAAATTACCTGCAGGTTACGGAGGTCAAGGGATTAAGCTCTATTCTGGTTGGGATGGTAACGTGCAGGAGTGCGGATTTTTTCACAGCGAGGCCGCAGATGATGGTTGTAGACATTACAGAGCTGGGAACCATCAAGCTACAGCTAGAGGTGGTTTGGAAGTAAGTTTACAAGACGCACAAACTGTGCTAAATGTGATTGATGGGACAATTTTAGACATAATTTAATGACATTGACACCGACCTCTATCTGGTTTTTGACATATCTTGTACTCTCCTGTATAAAACTTTAGTGTCTTTTTTTTTTAATTAGTACTTTTATGTAGCAAAGGTTAATTAAATGTATTAAGAGTAACAGTAAATAGGTTTACAGACATACAAACCATTTCTTTGTCAAATAAATGTAGTTCATTTGAACTGTCTCTTCATCAAAGAATCCCGAAAACGATGAAGCATAACAGTTTTCAAACATTAATGATAATAAGAAATGTCTCTTGGACAGAAAATCAGCATTTCTAAAGGATCATGAAGTAATGATGCTGAACATTCAGCTTTGCATCAAAAAAATAAATTACATTTTAAAATATATTGCAAAAGAGCAATCTTATTTTCAAATATAATAACATTTTCAAATATTACTGTATTATTGATAAGATAAAGGCAGCCTTGGGGAGCCTGAGGGACTTTCAAAAGCATCTTAAACAATCTGCGAATGAGAAAGGCCTTTATAGGGCAAGATATTAACCTTTTTGCTTTTTTCAAGAGCTTGCCAGCAACTAAAACACTCTGATGCTGTGATGGTTAATGTTTTAACATCTGGCATTTGCAGACAGGAAAACAGAAACACTGCTATTCGCAGCATATTTAAAGATCTTTTTGTGTAATTGAGTAGACAAGACACTGAACTCGCACACAAACACACCCCCTGTAAGTGCGCCGCTGCTATCAGCTAACACACACCAGCTGTGGCAGACCAGCTGACTGCAGAGAGATGGATAAATAGTCCATCGCTGCCCCATCTCTCTCAAACACACCGATCCAATTACACTGCTCTTTACACAGTCCAGGTGGAAAAGATTTTTCAGAGCATCTTTTTACAACGTCAAATAAATTAAACGCGTCTCGCAGTCTGTTCAGCATCTCCACGCTCTGCTGTGACCGTGTGTGTGTGTGTGTGTGTGTGTGTTAGTTCACAGCCGTCACATCGTTTCCTCTGGTTCTGCTTAGTCTCTGTTAGCAGTGTCACTCTTCATCAAGTGATGACAAACACACACTGCCACTCCACACATCATGTGCAATCAGAACCTGAGTTACTTTTATTCATATCTCTTCTTTAGTGAGTAAAACAATAAATGTCTAATAAAAGTACGTGGAAAAAAAACTGAAAAACATTTAAATGCTGTTTTATATTATAGAAATGACAACTATTGCATAATTTAGTATGCAAATAAACACGGGTGGGAAAAACAATGTGTAACATTTAATAATAAAACACTTATAAAATTAATTAAAAATTAATTAATTAGTTAAAATAAATTAGTTTATGGTGCATTTATTGAAAAAAAAATACAGTAATATTATAATATATAGTGTTTGCTATTAGAATATGTTTTAAAATGTAATTTATCTTCAGTTTCACATGACCCTTCAGAAATCATTCTAATATGCTGATTTACTGCTCAAAAAATACTTAATATTATAATCAATGTTAACACTTAGGCTTCTCAATATTTGTGTGGGAATGGTCATATATTTTTGTTTCAGGATTATTTAATTAATTGAAAAAAATGCATTTATTTAGCAGCATTTTTTTGTAACATTATACATGTATTTACTGTCACTTTTGATCAGTTTAATGCATCCTTAGTAGTTCTTTGTTGAATTAAATTCTAATTCCTGAAAGAACGTTTTGTTTTTTAATGGAAGTTTAAAAATATAACAGAACTTTGAGCATTTGGTGGTAGTTTATTGTAGGGTAAAGGTATAGGAGACTCAGTGACACTTAGAATTATGCTCAGGGTTAGAAGTGGGATTATGAGTAAGGTTAAGTTAAAGATTTAAGGGTGTTGTCCGTGGCTGTGGTTAAAGTGGGAGGTGATGTTACACCAACAATTGTGACAATATATGGGCAACAACTAACTAGATCAGTAGTTGTCTCTAAACACAATAGATATTCAAGTTTAAATCCAAACAACCATATATATATATATATATATATATATAAACCTAAAATACTAGTAAAATTGCTAGTTTGGACACATAAGCGCACTTTTTCTTCACAGTTTCTTGTTCCCTCACTTTTTCCTCCTTCAGTCCATTTGATAGCTGTGAGGTGAGGCCTCTCACAGCGTCCGCCAGCCGCCAGTCCATCCACAGCAGAAAGGGATCCGTATATAGCTGGACACCTCCCAACACTCCCAGTTTCACTGAGAAATACTTTCTAGTGAGTTTGTGACCTACATCCACACACTCTCCCAGCATGAGCAATCACAACGGTTTAGGTGAAGTGTGTAATTTCCGATGCTAAAATACGTTCTCCTATTCTGGTTTAATGTGCAGAGACAACTATAAGTGAAGCCGGGTGTGTGCTGTGAGATTTTATCTGTGTTCTAGGATTGTTGTGTGACAGATTGGACGATGCGACCCCAGTCAGGTCTTGGGTAAAAGCCGACACTGACTGAGACAAAAAATGATTGAAAAAATCGTACTGATATTCTCATTATGAGATGCATGTTTAAAAAGGTGGCGCACAAACCCAAACAAGATTCGGGCTGATGGTAGTCGAGGTTTTTGAGTGTCTCGTGTCATTAGGCTAAAAGAAGCTACTGTAGTGAGGCAGAAATTAACCACTTCATCCTTTTGTGTGTTTTTTACCTGAAGAGCTGAAATGTCATTGCTTGATGTCATCTGTCATTTTAGTCAATGGTGCGCCAGATACAGGATGCGGATAGCTCTTTCTCTATTGGCTCACGTGAATCGAGGGGCGTGTCTTTGCTCAGCTACCTGGCTGACTCCACCCAGGCACTCAGCCCTCCTGCGTATGAGAGGACAAGTGACCCACCAGCCACACAACACACTAAGCTACAGGATGATGATCTACTGAAGATGCCCACAGAAGATGTATGAAACTGATCTATTAAAAAAAAATAATAATAATTATTGTGGGATTAAATAAAAATAAACATTTAAAATACATAATAATAATGCCATTTTAGTTAGTATCTTTATTATTAATAAAAGTAACTAATTTTAAAGCAAAAGAAAAAAATATACATTTTTAAGGTAATTATATTTTAAAATGCTTAAAGATTCAGTATTTTATTTCCATTTATGTATGTGTGTGTGTGTGTATATATATATATATATATATATATATGTGTGTGTGTGTGTGTGTGTGTGTGTGTGTGTGTGTGTATGAAGAAAAATACACATTACACATTTTTAGACAAATTTTATATAATTACATTTTTTATTAAAACATTTAAGAGTTAATCCGCTGTGAGGTTTCTTTATAAAAATATTTTTTATCTAAAACAATTAAATGCATAATAATATCATTTTAGTATATTCTTGTTTTTCATATTAGAGTCAGGCAGAATCCATTTTTAATAATTAAATGTAATAAAATGATTGTTTATTTCTATTATTTATTTGTTTTGAGTAAAATATTTGTATGTTAATATACACTATATTACCAAAAGTTTTCGCTCACCCATTCAAATGATCAGAATCAGGTGTGCTAATCACTTGGCC
>JAUCNO010001758.1:19822834-19838904 GCA_032353835.1 Enteromius viviparus
ATATAAAATTTTGGGTAAAATAACATGTTTCTTTTTTTTCTCTATGCATTATTGATACATGTTTGTTTGCTGTTGTTTCATTGGCTCTTCATTTTCATATTTCCTGCTGTTAGAAGGACCTTGACCCTCCACAGATGCCCTCATCTCAGACACTAGCAGTAGAGGAAGAGGAAGTGCTGGGCAGTTTCGACTTCCTCTCTATAGATTGTAATGAAGATGAAATGTCAAATAAGGGCAGCCTCAGACTCGGTTACACTGGGTAAACCAACTTACTTTTAGCTGTTGTGTGTGAATTCCTCAGAGAAATATTTGTTAAATATATAAATTTGCTTAATTTCCCCCTATGGATATATATTTGTTAAAGAGATTTTAGATTTGTGTGTTTAATAAAAAAAGAAAAAAATAGTAAAAGAGAAAGATGTATTTAGCTCTGATCTGATGAATTCATGCAAAGTCACATCTCTCTACAAAAGGCAAGCTGAGGTGCTAACATGTTAAATAATAGCTTAAAGTGCCATCTTGTGGGTAAAGTGGAGTAATGCATGAAATGTACACACTTTCTTTTATTTGTCAGGACAAGGTCAGTTTCCTCTCCATTATATTTTATTTAATGTATTTAGCAATCATGATATTTAAAACAATACATGATGATTAATTGCATTTGGATTGATATGATATTACACAACTTCCTTTATATGAAAAAAATGTATAACATGGTTAAAATGTATAGAAAATATCAGTTCAGGTTGAAGTGCAAGATTTGAAAATAATAATAAATTAAATCATTTCAGGTTAGAAGATAAAAAAAATCATATTAGAATACTTAAAAAATTTACAGAATACATTACGTTATATTTATTTATTTATTTATTTTATTATGTTTTTCCCCCGCAGGATTGGTTCCTTTAACGAGAACACCCTGAAAAGCATGGGTCTGTCATCTCAGGATAAAAGCTCTCCGTCCTCAGAAGATGCGGGTCAAGGAGAGGTCAGACGGACAGGAGACGGTGCACAGAGCACAGGGCTCTACAGCCTGGATCAGACTCTTGAAACCCACCTCTGTGTCTGCACGGTGCTGCTGGGGGTGAGCAATCAGTCTGAACTAATCCTCAGACAGTTATCAATATATATTGTTACTTTGTGTCTGTATAAGTTCACATTCTGTCTCCTTTCCAGGCTCTGAAGTGTTCAGACTCCGATCTTGTGCACAAAGACGTGATGGAGGAGCTCTCACGGCAAGTTGACGTGCTTGAGAAAATCGTCACTCTGTCGCAGAGGAATATAGAGGAGATCTCAGTGTCAGAATGTAAGTATACCAACATCCCAGGCCTTGAACGAGTAAATAGAATCTCTCCTTGGATCTCAATAGTTGAGATTTATAGATTTCCTACAAACAGTAACTTTTCAAATGATTGATTACAACAGATTTTCATTCCCATACCATTTCAGGGTAACACTAGAATATGCAATTATGTGCTGTGCCCGTTACTTTGTACTGTTGGCGGTCACAGGCTTTTTCTCGTGTGAGTGTGAAGCGCTCTAGATGCGTTAGTCATGTGTGTGGATGTGTCTCAGTGTTGGCCAGAGCTCCTAAGGGGATTGAAGTATTTTGGAAGGAGTGCTGTGAGAGTGACTTGCCTTTCTGCTGCTCCACGGATGGCTTTCTCAGGACACTGCGCAAACATTACATGCACAAAGTCAAAGCCAAACAGCCAGGCCAGGCTGATGCAGGTGGGACGCTCTGTTCTGTTCTAATGCTCTAACAACTGAATCCACAGACTCCTGAAATGGTGTATTCAAGGCAGAATGGATTAAAATACGTTTTATTATTTTATTGTCTTCCTTGACAATTTTAGTCACAAACTATATTAAAATGTATGTATGTATGTATTTATGCCGGAATATTCTATTCCATTCTATTGTATATGTACCGAATTTATTTCTCTTTGAAATGGTAATGGATTGTCTTTCAAATAATTTAATAATCTTCGTATAATAAAATTAATTTGGATTCTGTTTGTCTTTTAGAATGTAATATTTTTCAAACTGAAATCCATCAACTTGTTAATAAATATCTAATGATTTATTGTTGTTATTTCATATAGACATAATGGTATATTTTGATACTATAATCTATTATATTATATTTCTGAGGGATGTTTCTATTCTATTCTATTGCTGAATGATAAACAACATTTAATTGTCTTTTAAATAACCTAATAATCTTTGTGTAAGGAACTAAAATTCATTAATTTGTAAATAAATATCTAATATTACTTTATAATTATTTCCTTTAATTTTAGATTTTACTATATTATTTTATTTTTTATATAATTTATATTATATCATTGTTATTATATAATTTTTATTATATTTTGTAATGTTATTTCTATCCTGTTCATTGTTCTTTAGAATTGCTTTCTGTGTGAAATAATAATTGCCTTTAAAATTATCAAATAGTCTAGGCTTTGGGTGAAAATTAATGGCTATTTTAATTTTTCTTTAGAATATAAAAAAAGCTAAATTTAGTAAATAAGTATAATTATATTTTCTGCATAAATGTATATATTTTTTATATATATATAATATTTTTCTGTATTATTATAATTATTAGTAGCATTATTTTTGGTGTTCCTTCAGAATTTAACTACACTAAAATGCAATAATTTAAAGAATAAATCTATTTTATTTAGTGAATTTCTTTCTTAGAGAAATGACAGAAATCCCAGTTTGTATATAAAAGTGTATTTGATCTGTTCTGTTTTATTGTTCATTACTCATTCTCCTTCTGATTCCTGAGGTGTGTTTTCTTTTGTCCTGCAGTTTTCAGTCAGTTGCTGCATCAGGTGCAGTGCAGCTGTATGATGGCGTCTGTGACGCGGTGCACTACAGACAGAGTGACTGTGTTTCAGCTGTTAGTCTACCTCAAAAGATGGAGCATCACTGACTTCGGGGAGCATATCTCTCTCCTTTCTAAAGAAGGTAACAGCACAGAGTGTTCGCAGACTCACTTTAAGATGGAAACGTCAGAGAAACTAGTCTGAAATACAGTAAACTCGGACGCTTTTGTCCTTATCGGTTCACTGTGAGTTTACTGCTTTCAGCATCAATCAATCGCCCTCAAGGATTCTTCCCAACAGATCTCATTAAGAGACTTCCCTCTGTGTTTCTCCCTCGGATCGGTTTGCTGCAGTGTATCTGATAGCCAGTCTGGAGAGTCCCAAGAGGAGGCGAGCTCTGAAGAAGCTGAAAGGCAAGCGCGTGTCTGAGCTGCAGCCGACAGGACGCACCCTCCAGCTCCTGAGCAAGCTACAGACAGACGCCAATCACAAGGTGGCTTCAGCGGCAACGTCCTGCCTCGTCAGAGCCTCACGCTCCAAATCCTTCAGGACAAAGGTAGAAAGGGCCTAACAAAGACAAATTTAAACCAGTTAAAGGGCCAACAAACAGTCCAACAAAAATTCTGTCATCATTTGGAAATGAAAATTGACATGCATAAGTAAACACTAATGAGTTTGTTGGAACAGATTTGGAGAAATTGAGCATTACATCATTTGCTCACCAATGGTCCTCTGCATTGAATGGGTGCCGTCAGAATGAGAGTCCAAACAGCTCATAAAAACATAACTATGATCCACAAGTAATCTACACTACTCCAGAACAATAGTTGAATTCCTGTGAAACCACTTGCCTTTTTTTAATAAACAAACCATCATTAAGACATTTTAAAAGTATGAGTCAATAATGCACAATGCTTCCTTGGGTGAAAAAGTCCATCCAATGTGGTCGTCTCGCATCGAAAGCTACCAATATATTTGTTTCAGACTCTTTAAGTTAAATTAATGTTAACTTTGTTTCTTACAAACATTTTCATTTTTACTTCACTTCAAGATTTAATTGAAGGACAGGATTATTGTGTGTAAATTTTCATCAGCTGTTTAGACTCTCATTCTGACGGCACCCATTCACTGCAAAGGATCCATTGGTGAACAAGTGATGTAATGCTACATTTCTCTCAATTTCAATCTCTCAAGCTCATCTACATCTTTGATGGCATGAGGATGAGTTCATTATCAGCCTTTTTTATTTTTGTATGAACTTTTTCTTTAATAAAATTAACTAAAAAATATATTTTAAAAAAAAGTTGCTAATCAAGACGTTTATCAATTCCCGTTCCCATTTAAACACCACATTTTGTGAAAGATTTTGTTTTTCACAAAGATATCTTTCTTAGTGACTGATGTAATCACAGTTGAGCATTTTGAAGCTTTCTGTATGTGATGTAGTTGTGTGGGTGTTTTATAGGCAGTGGTTCACTACACAGATCTGCTGAGAAACAGCAACACACATGTGCGGCATGAGGCCTGTCTGGCTCTGAAATGTCTGAAGGTAAAATAAATTGTTCCATAATTTGTGCTGTTGATATTTATGTTGCAAGTGACAGTCAAGACATGATATTGAAATCTATTTTAAATAAATGCTATTCCTTTTAACTTTTAAAATGTTTACAAGATTAAGAAATATAAAAAATTCTAATCAGAAACTACAAATCAGTATATTAAAAAGATTTCTGAAAGATCACTGAAGACTGTAGTAACTATGATGACAAATTATCTTTGCATCACCAAAATTGGTTACATTTTCATATATATTTAGTGAGAAAACATTATTATTGATTGTATTAACATTTCACAATATCCTTCTGAGACCCAGAAAAAAAAGCTTTGTGAATTAAGTATTTTGTCATGTCATTACATTTCTATAAAGCATAAGAAAAAAAGGAAAAATAAATTTTTTTAAAAGTTTATATTTTATTCATATTTCATTCATATTTTCAAAAATTTTTTGCAATATGTGTGTAAAAAAACTGCTTCCCATTAAACACTGTGTATCTATTCACTAACCAATTTAAATATGTGTTGCTGTTAGGACAGCGTGTTGAAAAAAGATTTGGCATAATGGGAGTGACAATAATAGGTTTTCATAATAATATCTAATATTTCCATGAAAATATAGATATAATTTATTTTCCTATTCAATTGCTATGTCTCCCAAAATGTACATGTCTCCCAATCCTCTAAAGTGGACATGTATGAAATGATGTCCTGTTTCATAACAGGAAGTCATATTTGGATTTAAATCCCTTTAACATTTTCCTGAGATGTTGCTTTATGACAAATCATTTGAAAACGGTTTAAATTTAAATGACAATTACAAAATATTTCGGTAAAGATGTAATTTGTTCGCTAAATGAATGTTAGCCATCTTGTGTTTTGTTTCTGTGTTGACAATCAATGTTGTGATAGAGGTTTTGTGGTTTCTCAGGCCTCAGAGAGCGCAGAGCAGGTGGCTGAACTGTGGCGCTCTACAGATGAAGACCTGAGGAACGCCGCACGAGAGACAGTACTGTCCTTTGGTACGTGACCCTGAACCTGTAACTACTGCACCTGAGTCATCTGCTGCTTTTTTCCCAGGCTATCTGTGAATCCAGAGGCAGCTAGTTCACTGCCTAGTCAGGCAATGATGGTGTCTTTGTATGAAAACATTGCAGATTAGACCATCTCCACAGCTCAACATCATATAATAATCTAGAACAAATACAATTTTCAGAAATAACAAAGACCTACAGTGCTTATTTCTCAGTAAAATATTGGAATAGTCTATTGTAATCTCATAAGCATTGCATTTGGGTGTGCCTTGCATTCATACTATACAGATGACAACGTTTTTTTTGAGCAATTCTAAAGTTTAAAGGTGCTGGTCACAGCCGATTAATATTGTACTTTCTTAGGTAAGAAAGGTCACATGGTATTCCAGCGTATGGACCAGATCTATGAGCTACAGGACGAGGCTTACAAGAACCTGGAAACCGAAATCACAATATTATAGGAAGACCATAAACTCTGTCTGTTACCTGATTGGATGGTGCTGAGAGAATGTGAGGTTTTGATTGAACACTTTTATCTGTGTGTACACATATTGCCAAGTATTTAATATGCAGTTTTATTATTTTATATTTTCTTTTTAAGTCATTTTAATTTTAAATGAAATATTTATGAATAAACTGTCTTCTATATTTCTTATGTATCAAAATGAGTAAACATGAAATATATATTGACAATAAATGTAAATAAGAGAACTTGGACTTGTTCATTAAAAGTATCGAAGCAACCCGAATCTAAATGATTCATTAACTCACAGCTCTGAACATCTACATCGTACAATTTGGATTAGTTTACAGAAAATTGCATTTGCAACACGTTACAGAAAGATTTAGCTAACAGGAACTGACAATGACAAAAACCTCTGAAGCATATAGCTCATTGTTCATGTATTAATAATGGCCCTTTACTGTAAATTGACTTCTGTATACTCATGCAGTCCGTTGTATGTCCAGTTTTTTATCACGCTGCACCAGAATGCATTGCAGTATTTTATATTTTTAGCTGTTTAATTTAATTTTTTTTTAAGACATGTGAGCGCCAACGATTTTCATGGCAGAACCAAAGTTTCCAAAAAATATACTGTAAATTTTAAAGTGATAAATTGGTTAATGGAGACTGGCCTTGCTAGTGAGAATATCATTACAGGTTTTTGCATTTGCTTAGCCACCAATTCCTCTCAACTATCTGTGACAGAACAGACCTGCGTGAAAAACACTGTGGGCAAAAAACATGATTGATCCACACTGCTGTTCTGAGGTTGTTTATAGCATCACACTGTCAAACAAAAGATGATATTTCACATGTACACTCACAGCTGCTCGATGTTGATCATTAGAAACTTTATTGAATTAAAAGTGGAGACAGCATTTGAGCGAACTCAGCAGTGCAGAAGCACGCCCCCAGCTCAAGTTGCGTGACAAAATTCATCTGGCGTCTATCTGCTTAACACTTGGACTCATACTGATTATTGACACATGAACAGAAACCCAAAATCGCAATATACAAACACGCACACGCATTATCATCTACCCCTTTGGAAAAATTCAGCATTCAGAAATGAAAGAATGTGCACCGAACACAACGAGAATGGAACCCATGCAAGCTTCAGACGCCCCTGCGAGGAGATTCAAGTCAGGGTTTGTTACGGGTTAAAGCGGAGAGCGGTTGTCAACGTGGGTATAAAGAACCGAAACTTCCCAGCATTCCCAGTGGCTCTTGTATTCACAGTCCGGATGTGTCCGAGCGGAAACCCGAGTCTAGGTGCCAACGATGCTGGGGTCGTGTGCTGAGTCCGGCAGTGGAGAATCGTGGCAGTGGTACAGAAAGCAGTTTCCCCAGCAGCTGTAGCAGATGAGAAACAACGCCGCCAGAAAGACTAAGGCACAAATGGTACACGGCTTCCTCTCCAACAGGAAGCTGAGCAGGTAGAAGCCCATGAACATGGAGTGGTTGAACCACAGGGCCGGATTTAAGGGTTTGGGGATCAGGAGGACCGGGAGTAACCACTGGAGGCAGTACATGGTGTCAGTGTGTTGGGCCGCCTTGTATGAGCTCAGATATCCGACGTGATGCTACACAATCACAAATCCCTTGTGTATCTGTGAGGGATTAGACGTGGTGTCCAAATAACAGGCGGGGCCTTTGGAAAAGGGGAGAGAAAGAGAAAACCATTCAATAGGGATAATTCCTAGCTCGTATTACACCACCTTACAAGGCGCAGAGGTCAAAGCATGTGTATTTTAAGAAATTGAGCTATTTTTAGTTGCCGGCCTTGAGTGCTACATGACAACAACTTAACTTCTATCAACAAAACATGACAGCACCGTTATTTAAGTCAGATTTGACTAGTCAAATATTTCAATGAATGTGTTATAAGAGGAAGATTTAATAGACATAACATTTTTGAGGCTATTTTAATAAGACATTTAAAATGTTTAAGGTTCTAATATGCATACATTTTAAAACATGCAGATTTTTAATACCAAAATATTTTTTTAAAGAAAATGATGTATTTTAGACATCAATAATGGTTATTAAATGGCATATAAAGGATTTTGTGACTAGTCTGGCATTAGCCTGATAAATTATGGCAAATATTTCAGCCACTGTTTTGATTGTTTTTACACTTTGCATATCTCTAAACATCTTAAATGTACGCTAAGGAGTTGCTCTTTAATCGTATGTTATGTTTTTAATAACTCTGCATACATTTAAAATGACGCCCGCAAACGTTTAAAATGTATATACGTTTGTACTGTAACCTATCTAATAATGTACTAATGTACTATAGCCTACTATCGCGAAAATATCAATATTAAACTACAAAAGACTAAAGAAATTCAAATTTATTTTACGTTAGAATTATTTAAGGACATCAAAACAAAGACACTTGATTTATTTTTTTAAATACGATGTACACCCTTAAACATTGTAAATGTGTGAATTTCCCTATTTAGACTGGCATTCCTTACATTGTTTACACGAAAGATCGCCAACAAACAACAAAAGAAATAGAAATCTAAAAGTTAGTGTCACTTCATAAATAATTATGGCCATTCTACATTTCAGCTGGTGTTTTCGGAGTATGTCATCAATACAAAACAGATATAAACAATACAAACATTGTGATGTTAGCGTGTTGGCTAACCGGATATCTAGCATGCGTTAGCATGTGGCTACTGGTTAGCACAAAAATAAACCTTCCGGGAGCGTGTGTGAAAATTAATGATCGTGGCAGTCTCAAATAAGCAATATTTAAATCTTAAAAAACTAAAATAGCCATGTTCAGACCTGCCATTCTTTAAATCCAATCCCGATCTCGCATATATGCCGTCGCCATTGAGTTCTTAAGTGATTGCGTAGATTTGTGGAACTCTAAGGACCCCACCGTCGGCTGGTGTCCCACAGATGCCTGATTAAAAACCATATACCTATTTCTGTCTGAAAGCTGCAAAAGATCAAAGATTACAATTTTAGTCTTGCGTTTATTCAGTGCATTGCCTTTTAGCAAAGTATTGCACTGGAACTGATTGCTGGTTGCATGGTATGAATGCATGTACAATATTATTTACATGCTGTTCCAATTCCATTTTTGTGTAAAATATATTGCTGTTTTACAGTGGCTCCACGGTTCTTTATTGTACTAGATTTATTCACCATTTACTAAATAAATACTGAATAAAGGTTGTTGTGCACAAACGCACGAATGCAGTTGTGCTTAATGGAACTGCAATATTAAAAGAGGGAAAAAAAGTGTATATTTGCAAATAATTCACACTACTGTCTGAGTTTTGCTGACATATGCATTCACACACACATATATATATATATATATATATATATATGAGCAGGTAGAATATATATGCACCATATATAGATATAATATAAAAAAGATCTGAACCAGTTAATAAATAATGCACAGTTCAAGTTATAATTCCAGCACTAGGTTTCAAAAGATTCTAATCATTGTAATTTATGATTATGCAATTGTTTTAAAACCCACAACAAACAGATCAAAAACACAAAGTCTTCCATAAGCCCATAAGCAATTACAATTTTTTAATTTATATTATTTAATTAAATATAACCTACACCCACATCCCTACACTGAAACGCCACCATAAGCATCACTGAAGAAGCTGATCTATTGCATGCTTAATGTGCACTAAATACATAAACAACGCGATGTTTGCATCAATGTGTGCTATTGGCAATCTGACAAGTCGTTGCATTTGCGTTTAATTCTGAAAAATGATAGTGTTTCTATCGCGCATGGCTAAATCTCCCCTCGAGATCTCCGTGGAAAAGGTCTTCCTGTCAGCAGCATCCCAGTGTTACTATGATATCTGTGGAGCGCTCGCGCCTGAAGGTAAGCTCGCGCTCTTGTCGATAACATTACCGAACCGATAAACATACGAGCAAATACTAGCGCGATGGTTTTAATTACGAAGGTTGTTGGATATTCAAAGAAAATCGCTTGAGGTGTTACAAGGTCATATCTGAAACTATAAACGCGCGCTAATGAGAGCTTACACGAAGAAATCATTGCAGAAACGTCGCCTGGTTATTATCGCTCTCGAGAAAGGAGATTTTACGTGTTGGGTGAAGTCAGGTACAAAAGGCCACTCTCTGGTAAATCATCGGAGGGGAATAAAAATGTCTCTGCACATCGTCCAGACCGCTGTTTGTGTGTTATGGTGTCTTTTATTAGTATTGGTTGCAAATAGAAAACCTCTTCTTTGTGAAACAGGGCAGATAATCTACAAAACCATTATTTTGAACAAAGAAACACATACTGTTGCAGTAATTACTTATCTTTTAATTCATGGCATGGCATTACGAGAAATGTTGCGTGTTGAAGAGGCTGCTGAGAGAGATTAGACTCAATGTGGGGTTCACATCTTTAAATTGTAAGTTTAAACGTATAAAAGTTAAACTGATACGTGCCAGATTGCTTATGGTGGTTCTGTTGTGCATGTTTATGAACGGCTTTTACGGGGACTGTCTGTTTTAAAGAAATAACGGATTTATAAAGGAATTTTAAATATCAGGCAATTGATTATTGATAAATGTAGGGATTTTCAACGTGTAATCCTATTGAAATTGTAATTTGCAGTGATCTAAATGTACATTGTATGAATATTTTTTTAAGATTTTATAAGTTATGTTAAGTGATGATAAATCTGTTTGGGAAAAGAAAAAATAATTGCATACCGCCCTCTTTTTTCTTTTATTTGGAGACGGTTTTGGGAGGTGGGCTTAAAAATCGTCACTATTATTAATACACTATATAAAATAAAATAAAAACTAAATCTCATTTTTGTCCCTTTTATATATATATATATATACTACAGTACCCAAAAAAAATATATCTAGAGCCTGAAATATCCTTATAGTTGACCAATTTAGTTACCCACCTTTGCAAAAAAAAAAAAGTTCTAAATTATTGTGGTATATGTGTTTAAAACACCTTGCAGTGATTGGATGTTAAATTCAGTGTTATTATTTAATACATTAATGAAACCACTGGATCAATACCATTAAAGACCAGCTTAGATCATTTTGCTGCTAATGGGAAATTTTAATCCTTTAATGTAAACACTCATAAAATAGTTCAAGATCATTAAAATGTTCTTGCCAAGTGCTTATTGCAGAGACAATCCCCTGGAGCTACTTGGGCTTATATTCCTCGCTCAAGGGCACAATGCTGACCGCTCTTAGATTGGCCTTTGCAGAGAAAAACCTGTAACTTTTTGCTTTTTTTATTACAGTACCACACTGTGTTTTGATGAGAAACAGGCTACAAATTAAATGTCATATGTGAATTTATGCTGTTGCTACACAGTAGTTTCATGTTAAAAAATAGCAATCTGGCAACTTTTGACAGACATGGTCTGAAGATAATATCAAAACCCCAATTTTGAGATATAAAGTGCTATCTATTGAAACGGACTCTGGAGTTTTTGGATTCTCTCATGCTTATATGTAATATATGCTATATTCGTTATGTTTTTTTAAGGTGAAACAGGAGGCATTTGATTCAACATGAGTGCAAGTGTTGAGTGTCGATGGAGTCTCTAAACGCCGTGGAGCTCCGTGAACTGGGGGATGGCAGCAGGAGAGAACCTCCTCAGGGCTCCTCAGGACCACGGCCCACAGCCGGCATCGAAAATGCCTCGTTCGAGGATGAGGACCAGGGAACGAGGATCCGTGTCACCTCCAGAACATCTGGGCCTGAGTTCACATCCATCGATGCTCAGTCGAATCCGTTGCCTATTCAGAGAGAAGTGCCATCACCTCGCTCCGAAGACGAACCCGAGCTCGAGTACAACGGCCATTCTGTGGACTACGGGTTCATTTTTGCGCTCGTTTTCCTGGTAAGCGGCATCATATTAGTGGTAATCGCCTACATGATCCCAAGAGAGGCTAAAGTCAATCCAGACCAAGTGACAGCTCGGCAGATGGAGAAACTGGAGATGTACTACGCACAACTCGGTTCTCACCTCGACAAATGTATCATTGCGGGACTTGGTTTGCTTACTCTGGGAGGAATGCTACTGTCTATTTTATTAATGGTGTCTATATGCAAAGGGGAGCTGTATCGGCGGAGGACTTTTGCTAGAAGACCCATGAAATCGTACGGATCCATAAATATGAGGATGAGGCAGTTAGCTGAGGGTGATGGGAGGGAGACGCTCGTGGAATGTGAACCTAATGCCAGCGCTGACGCCGCCAACGGTAATCAGGTTCCTTCTGGAACGCTAAACACGTAGCACAACTGAATCACACTGAAAAACCTGTAGATTTACGGTCGTGAAAGAAAATAGTGCTTGCAAGGCAGTGTACATTAAGCTTTTTGGATGAGTTTCAGTGTTTGCCTTCGATAACTGTAAACGAAGCACCTAATCAGAGCCCTAATACCATTTGTTTGTTTTTTTGGTCTGCTGTGTTGCCAGATCTTAAAATGAATAAACTTGCTGTAAAAAAGCGGGAGATAAGCAGCTAAAGCAAATAATAATAATAAATTCACAATTAATTGATCAACAAAAATTGATTTCATGAAGACTAAATTAATTACTTGAGTTGCCAAATTAATTTTAATTACACCATTTAATCTAAGCTGCTTTTTTTCAATATTCAGTATAGTCTTAAAAAAATAAGCCTAAAAAATATCAATCTATGACTGCCCATATTTCTAAGCAACTGTAGGGAAAAACCATTCCCAAATTGTGTATAATAGGTGGATTTGGAAACATGTTAATCAGACAAAATACCAGCTATGATTCGATATGCAAATAAACATAAAAACAAACTAATAACAAATATTGCAATAGTACCATCTGTCAGTTAGATTTTCACACTTTAATTGAAGTAGTTTCTTTAAAAAGTATGTTTTTTACAAAAACAAAACAGACAGTTAAGGCTGAAATGATTAACAAACTCATGTTGAATTAAAAAAAGAAACATCTAGAGGTCATTCCCTCTTCATACTACACAAAATGATTAATTACTGTAATGCACAAAAATAATGATGTATTTTTAAAATGCTTACATCATAGTAGCATTGACTTACCATGACTAATCAGCCTTCCTGACTGGCTTACAGATTGATGCGATGAGTCATGACTAAACAGTTTTTGTCACGGTGCAAAGTTTTGACACTAAAATAAGTTCTAATTGCATTCTAATTTTGTCCTTTAAATTCTGAAATAAAATGTGACATGTTTTCATATAGGTTAACCTGTTTGCGCTGCCTTGCAAGCACTCTCTTCATACTAACCAAGGCGTGGGCAAACACGCAAAAACACAGAATGTGACGGTGCAAAAAGAGATGCTGAAGACTGTTGAACGAATGAAAGCACAATGGTGAAGCGTCATAATAACTCAACATGCTGCAGAACAAACCGCCATCAGCTACTCTACAAAACTTGAAATATATTTGTGTATAATATATAACATCACTAAAGACACTATGAGTGGAATATATACAAGCTATTATTATCCAAGGATGCAATATGCCTTAAGACGTTACAAATGTTCACCGTGAACACATTTAGGCTTGTTTGTATTTGCACACTGTTCGTGTTTTGTATCTGTGTCACACACTTACTCGTCGTCATCAACCCACGTTCTCAGAGTAGAAGAGAATGTACCGCAAACCAAGGGAATAGACATATGAATGCTTAATGTTTTAAACAAGATATCTATTTGACAGCATCTATCGATATGGTCATTTAGTAGATTTGTGCTAACAACTAACAAAAATGTGAAGTTTTACTGTAATGGTGCAACATGCATTAGATTCCAGTAGAGAAATATATATATATATATATTTCCATATCAATGTTCAGGTTATAAAGTTGTTGTCTTCTCAATGACACAACAGATATAGGCTACTGTATGCTTTAAGAATATGCTCACCAACCCTTTTAAAACAAAGCTATTGTTACAGCACCTAAGCAGAGGTTCATGTGTACTTGATCCCAGATGACTGGTTTGGTTTTTCTTCTGATGTAGTGACTATTCATACTATAAGTACACTGTTCAAACGCAAGATTGTAATCAAAACTAAGCTGAAAGATAATAAGAGCAGATGTATTACAAGTCTTAGATGTAGTAGAGATTTATCCTACAATGGTATATTTCTGGGTACTGGATACCCAACATATTATTCTGTATACAACAGCTTTATAAAAAGGTATTGAAGAAAGTTTACTTAAAAAAAATGAACCGTACTCACCCTCAGGGTATCCAAGAGTTTGTTTCTTTGACAGAACAGATTTAGGATCCTCTGCAGTGAATGGGTGCCGTCAGAATGTCCAGACAACTAATAAAAACATGTTTGCTGCAAGCTGCATGTTTGTAAGAAATACATATATTATTAAACTAATTTCAAACTGTTGTTTCTGGCTTAAATGTGAGTTCTCTATTCATATTATAGCTTTGCAAATATGCACAGATCAAGCACCGTTTACAGTCCAAAACAGTTCTAATGTTCAATTATGTGGATTTTTGATGACACGATAACATAGAATTGACTTGACTTGATTTACTAACATTTTTATGCATTATAAACTCATTTTTGCTAGAAGTAGTTACTTAAAAGGCCTTGATGATGTATTTGTATCTTACAAACATGTAGCTTTACATTTTTACAAGACATAAATTGATAGACTGGAGTTATTTGTAAATTATTGTGATGTTTTTATGAGCTGTTTGGACTCTCATTCTGACGGCACCCATTCACTGCAGAGGATGGTTGGTGAGCAAGTCAAGCAAGCTAGGGAAAGCAAAATTCACATTGCATTGATTGCGCTGTGCACTTATTGAAACATGCAAGGGAGCATTTGTAATCACTGTAGAATAAAGGAAATTATGATTTCTTTACAAAAAAAATATTGAAATGTTATAGGCTTGAATCTCAATAAATGACAAGTTTTTTCACTGTTTCACAATAAACCTAATGGTTAACGACAGCACATTATATCAGAGAGAGAGAATATGGTCACATGGCTATAATTTTATTTGACTTGTTAAGTATATTTACTATAGCAGAGGAAGTATAAAGATTGTTTGAACTTCACTATATACTGTTCTTTGAATATTTGGTGGTGTATAAAGTGTGATGCGTGTATGTGCATCACTAACTTAAGTGCTTTTTGAAGTGAAATGGACTAGTTGTAATGTTTTTTTGATACATTGCTAAAATACAGTAAACATTTCTGTCATGTATTAACTGTAAGATGTTGGTTATGGTGTGATGTACAAGCAAGGGAAAGTGGTATATTGCTTTCACGTCTTTAATTGTGTAAAATATCGTCTTGTAAGCACAGAGGATCTAGTACTGAGCACATTGAGCATTTATCTTACACTGTATGTGTGCTGTTGGTCACGCTGCTCATGAACAAGCCCCTAAATGAATGTGAAAGTCATTTAAAGACATTAGGAAATGCCTTTTCAACATGACAACCTGAACTGAGCAAATGGCTGTATTACGAATGGAATATTAGTACATTTAAAAGTTTGGGGTCAGTAAGATTTGTTATTTTTAAAGGAATTAATACTTTTGGTCAACAAGGATGCATTCAATCGGATCAGAAGGGTCAATAAAGACATTTAAATGATTTAATTTCTATTCTGATGATGCTGTTCTTTTATCTATTCACCAAAGAATGCTGAACAAAAATTTCAAAAAGAAGTTTCAACAAAAATATTAAGAAGCACAAATGTTTTCAAAATTGAGTCATTTGAAAATATGAGCTAAAAACAAATAAATAAATTAAAATAATATTCTGCTTTGCATCACAGGAATAAATTACATTTAAAAAATATTAAAATAGAAAACAAGTTATTTTAAATTATAACCTTTTTTCACAATATAAATTAAAAGCAGCTTTCGAGGTTTCTTTCAAAAACATTTCCTAAAGTTTGGAATGGTAGTGTACCTAGGGCTGGGCGATATATATCGTACGATATATTATGCGCATCTCATCAGTACAGCCGGTTCTTTGATTAGCGCTAAAATATCGTCAGCTGTGTTTAAATGCAGCGCCACTTTATGAACAGAGCCGTAGATCACTGAGAAGCTACGCGTTCGTTTCGCGGGTGATTCAATGGCGAGATCGG
>JAUCNO010001758.1:19848238-19861445 GCA_032353835.1 Enteromius viviparus
CTAGTGAGAGTCGAGGAATCGACTCTTTTGGAGTCGACTCCCCATCTCTAAATTTTAATTTTGGTGTGAAATAACCCTTATAAGTCTGTTTTTGACTGCCAACAACATTTTAAATAGTTTTGAAAATCAACATTTTTTACTTGCAGTGGAAGCCCAAGAGGGCTGCATTGTGGATAAACATGTAGTATCAAAAGTATGAAACATTTTGGTTACGTGTGGCATTAGCCTTGTCAAGTAAAAGACCAGTAAAGAAAGTAAACCTTGTTACATTCATTTTCTGCTGACATCCAGGGGATGTGAATTACAGTCCTGTTTATATTGAGTGACATCCACCTCTATAGAAATTACAATGGTGATGCATAACCAGAAGTTATTCCAACTAGACAGGTACTCCTGCTTACAAACGATGATTTAAACAGCTTAAACAAACAGTTTCACTAAAGAACAACTGTTTTATCAAAAACACAAGCTCCACATTTCTGCTTGAAATCCCACTGGAACACTTGCCTGCTAGGCCTCTATTATAAGAGTAATATTGTAAACATGCTTCCTTTCCATACTTTATACAAGCCGTGTGAATATAGATCCGGAGTTTTCCTAAAGGAAGGTGTTTTGTGCAGTGGAGTTCTGGATACTGTACATGTAGAGTGCGGCAGCAGTGTTTTTTTTCTGTAATTATGATGGACTGGAGGTTTCAGGATCTCTGGTTACTCTTGTTGGCACGTCAGCCCTGCGCCTCTCGTTACCTGGTGGCGCCTCTGTATCCCTGGCCTTGGAGCTCACCCCAGTCGTCCACAGCAGCCTCACAAACCTGATACCTCTCCTTCGGAATCCCAGCGTCTCAGTCCCAGAATTCCCAGGGGGCGGGAGAGACAGACATGCCGTCCTTATCGTGTTCCTGGACCATTGTCTCTCTGTGCGTCGTCTCATGCCTGAGGGACAGCAGTTCTCCTTCAACTCACTTTTCCAGACCTCTCTTATTCTGCCTTAATTGAGGCCTTCTTTAGATACCCCTTGACATGCTGACAAGCCAAACCCAAACACGGTTAAAGAAACCAGGTTTGACATCTTTTAATTGCGTGTGCCAACAGAAGACCGATTACGGTGGGGGGGATCAGGTGGGCAGGCTGGGCTGTAAACCTGAGCGCTCTGATGTGTGTGTGTAACAGAGCAAGGTTCTCTAGGGGCTTATGGCAAAGCGTCACGCTGTGCAAACACACACAAACACACACGCACCTCTCTCTAGCTCAGACAGGTGATTCTCCTGCTTGATACTCACTTCAGATTGACCTGTTTTTATCACGGGAACTTCTAAGAGAGATCATCATTGAGATATTATTTAACCTTATACAGGGTACATGTCAGAAAAATGCCTTTATTGAAGAATTTCATTAGAATTTTTTTATTTTAACTTATATTTAGATTATTAGTGGTGTTATAAGACAAGCTTTGTTAGTACTGTAAACCTATAAATATCTTTTCAGACTTTGCGTGAATAAGTATTTTAAGTAAAACCTTTATTCACAGATTGTGTTAAAAGCACCTTTACAGTATGAAATACTGTAGGAAATTAGTGTCAACAATGTTAAACAACAAAAAACACTTAATTTTCATATCATTTTGCCTTCTGGACTAAAAATGGATGTGATAAATCGCAAAGAGTACAGTTAAAAAAAATCTGATTTCAGCAAACTGCACGCAAAGCACATATCTTCAACAGCTCTGTAATGGTCAATATTCATAATCAATCACATTAAAACCTTGACTTCTCTAAATTTGTGCAACAGTATTTACGGTTTGCAGATATCATAAATGAATAAAATTGCAATTACCTGAATCCTACTTGTTTCAAAATTGTTCTTGACTTTGGATAAAAATATTTGTTTGTTTGATAAGTTTAAATAGATCAGTCCGATACAATTGTTTAATGGCAAATATGAGGACGGGTAGCTGATTCATTAAATGATAAGAAGAGACCAGAATACATTATGCAACTTTCGCCTAGATTGTTGTCTCAGTTTGCAGTCTGGCTTCTTCTGTAGATCTGCAGATCTTGAGCAGTCAGAATTAACGGATTTCACAGAAATTCTTGCAGTGATGAGCTTTAGACTACGATCCCAGTCAGATGCAATATATAAATTTCTCCCATGTCTCCTAGCAACAAGGCACGTGTTTCTGTGTGTGTTTGTTGTTTTCGGAATTACTTGAAAGTCAAGTTAAAGTCAATTACAAGTGGTTATTACCTGCATCTTTTCACTAATTAAAAGTTCACATTAAGAACTACAACATCTTTTAGAGTCATCATTTAGCTATACAGAAACAGAAAGGTGGAGTCATACACCACTGAAAGAGAACATCTGTAATTATTGTAAGTTAGATATTTTTGAAGCATTTCTTGCTTGATTACTCTTTATGGATTTGCAGAAGAAATATTTAAATGATCTTGTTCTTGTTAGTGATGTGTCAAATGTTTGTAATTTGGAGTATGCATAGTGATTGGCATTATATATATGCAATATATAGATATATATGCTAGTACCTTCAAATGATTAATCGTATGTAAAATAAAAGTTTTTGTTTATGTAATATATGAACTGTGTGAACTGTGTATATTTATTATCTATTTGAGAATAAACACACATGCACACATATATTTAAGATAAATATGTTTGTATATTATATATTTACTATGGGCTATATCTGTGTGTTTAATATATACATAGAACACACACACACACATACATGTAAACAAAAAACTTTTTTTTTATTTAATTTTACTTTTCATTTTGGATGTGCTTTATTGTGATTAATTGTTTGACAGCACTAACGTATACCATAGAATGAAGAAAAGATTATCTGCATGTTTGTGCTGAGAAGCCATGTATTCCTGAAAGAAAACTTGAAACCAAAACTTTAAAACATGCATGCACTTTACTGATTGCAAAAGACTTGTTTTAAGCTAGTTGTGCTCCAGAATAATCATAATTTTGTGTGTTTTGAATAAGCTATTTTATGATGGCTTAAATGTCTTAGCTGAGGCAAAGGCTTAACGAAAGCTGCACTGATTGATCTTAAGTCAAGTCAAGTCACTTTTGTTATTTTAACAATACAGATTGTAGCAAAGCATTAAATATTATCAAGTAAAAGTACAGAGTGATGGTAATGTATAATGACGAGAATAAAACAATTTATTTATAAATTAAGCTCATCTAGGTGTTCTGGGCTCCGGTGAAGATCATCTCTTTGTGCTGATACACTCTGATCTGGATACGGACTGAGGAACAGAATTAGAGAGAGACAGACTAATATTAGCGTAGAAGCCATTCTTTTTACGATGTAACGAGTACATCATGTGTTAAGGGGAGTGTTCCCGGTTCCGGCTGATCTAATTAATGCAGCCTAACAATCCTTTAACGGATTTGATTAATAAATGTGTATCAGTGTGTTATGTGTAAGCCAGAGTAAAGAGATGTGTCTTTAATCTAGATTTAAACTGACAGAGTGTGCTCGCCTCCCGAACAGTATTAGGTAAATTGTTCCAGAGTTTGGGTGCTAAATAAAACAACAAAGTCGCTAAAGTTCTGTCACCTCAGTAAATGAATACATTAATCAACATGTCATTTACAAGCAGAAATATAGAGGTCTTAACAGCTACTCGTCAAAATAAAAGTTCATTTCAACTTTGACAGAAATATATTACTCAGTCTAATTATAGTACTACTACTACTAATAATGAAAAAAAAATATTATTAAAACATTATTTAAAGAATATTTAACAGAATCTGCTGCAGGATGATCTGTTCCATCATAGTAAAGGCAATAAATAGCAAAAGATAAATCTAAAAAACAAAACAGTATTTCTGGGGTGGAAAAAAATAATATATTTTTTGTAAAATCAGTTAATTAGAGATGCAACAAGCTTTATTTAGCTGGAATCAGATCTTATTGTCTCAAGTCAGTTCTGTGTTTGTTCGCTTCAGTTGGAGAACTAATTTTGCCTCCAGGTCCGAACTCAGGGTCCTATTTTGACGGCCAGCGGGAAGAACCCAGTCATGGAGCTGAATGAGAAACGTCGCGGGCTGAAGTACGAGCTCATCTCCGAGAGCGGAGGAAGTCACGACAAACGCTTCGTCATGGAGGTGGGCCTCACCAAACACAAATGTACCACTTAATCCCTGTTCACCAATAAAGACTGTTTAACAGTGATGTTTGCCAAGGTGAGCATTGCTTTTATTGTTATTACTCATACCAGAGGAGAGGGATTTGAACGAATCTCTAACCCAAGCATGAATCTTTGTTGTGTAACATGTCCCACACAGTTTGTGCTCCAGATATAACTTTTAATTACTTTGTTTTTTAATCTAAGTCTGTTATATTTAGATTTGTTTGATCCAAAATAAAATAATATTGTTAAATATAATAATACAAAACAGTTATTTATAAAAAACAATAAATAAACATTGGTGGACATATGTCTTGATATATACATTCTTTTTGTTTTTTTGTTTTTTTACCAAAATATGCACACAATCTTATATTTCAGTCGTTTTTGTCATTTCCTGTTTAAACCCTCATACTGGGCTCTCGTGGGCAGGTGGAAGTGGACGGGCAGAAGTTTCGTGGCGCCGGGCCCAATAAGAAAGTAGCCAAAGCCAGCGCTGCCCTCGCGGCTCTAGAAAAACTCTTCTCCGGACCTAATGCTGCTGGCAACAAGAAGAAAAAAATAATCCCTCAGGTAGGCAATGAGTTGCTTCGACTAGTGACCGGTAACATCCAGATTAGGGTTGTTTAGTACTCGGTCTGCTCCTGATGACCAGGGTCAGTGCTTGCTAATCCATGACTGCTCTATGAGAGATTTTGTGCCTGGATGAAAGTCTTTTCTCTGTGGCAGGCCTACACTTGATATGGCTGTAGCTGATTAAAGTCTGTGTGTGTTGTAGAGTAAAGGGGCATTAGCTGCAGCTGCTGCTGTGTCTGCTGTCGCGGTGCAGGCCGCTCGAGGACGAGGAAGACCCACCCTCACACGAGGAGCCTTCGTCAGCGCCGCCGCAGCACCTGGATACGTCACGCCAGGTGTGTGTTTACTGCCCCAGACGCTGTTTACCTTTTTGCCACGTGTAAAACTACAGGCAACAATACATTTATATTACAGAAGTACCTGTTTAGCTTTAGTTCAAAATTGATGAAAAGTAAAAGCAAAATCAAATAATGCTGCACTTCCTGAGAATAAAAACAATGCACTTTTTGTGATCATATTTTTTTGCAAAGCTTTTCAGCTGTTAAGATATTAAGATTAAGACAGGTTTGGTGGTACTGTACATAGTAAACACCACCTAATAGAAAGTGGGTCCCAAACATTTTTACGATTAGATAAAGCTTGTTTATCTTATAAATGTGTGCATATTTTACAGAGACTGCATTTGAACATTTTCAGAGAATAACGCAATGTTGTATAATGTCATGTTGTGTCAAAGTCTCAGTCAATATGCATTCATTTTGTCTTTAGCAAGGTATTATGTAATTATTTTAATTTATTTGCTTGTTTATTAGTAGATTTATTTATGTATTATTAAAACGCTGCCTGGCCAAAAAAGTCACTGTATGGATTTAAATAAGTTCATCCTTAAGGACTGAATCCTTACTGCAGCGTGTTTCAACAGTTAATGATACCGCGTGTAGCTTTTCTTCTCTTTATGTCTGAAGACATACTCATGTTCATATTCATGGATGAGAATGCTAAGGCCAGGCAGTGTGTATAGTATGCATAACACATGCTACATGGCTCATGACAGTGAGGTCAAAGGTCACAGGTAGCGCTGAGGCCCTGATACACACCATGTGAAGGAGTCTTAATACTTCAGCATGTATGATGAATGCCGTGTTCTCGCAGGCTTCGGAGCTCCATACGGGTACAGCGCAGCGGCTGCCGCTCCTGCATACGGTACGTACCCTTCCTTCCTTCCGTCCTCCCTTCCTCCAGTCAGGGTCTAGGGTCCAAATCTTACTCCCCCGTTCAGCTCTCTGATTGGGCTCTCAAACCCCAAAATCACGTCCCCAGAGACTCCCGTAGAGAAATGACTCCCTGGACGATGGAAACGAACCATAACCTTTTGGTTCTTAACTGTGGTTGGAGCAAGACTTGCTGCACCTGGCCTGAGTGTGACGTTGCTCGTCTAGTCTGCCTGCTCGACGCTTGGCCCGTTTCTCCTGACTCTGGGCGGCTCTGTAAGCGTCAGCATAGTGCTGCTGTCTACAGCACACAGTTACACCATTCAAAGCAGCCGCTGGGCATGATGGGTCGAGAGGAAGATCAGAGGCTAGGGCTGCGACTGTACATTTTAAATGCATAAAAATTAACTAAAAATTAAAATTACTTTATACTTTAAAACACAAGAAAAAATTATGTTCAACCATTTTTGTTCACACAATGAAAGTCAGTCTAATAACTACTGACATGCATCGTAGTCAATCATGTTTACACCTTTGAAATGTTCATCCGTCTAAAAAATATTAAATATATAAATGTTCGTTTTCTGCATCTGTAGCAAGCGTTTTGATAGGAAGTGATGACGATTAAAAAAAAAAACGCATACAAAGATTCTGGACTGAAGTTCATTGCATATTGAGTCCATAATTTTTGTCTGTAGTATTTGCATGTTGAAAAATAAATATGACCTCATGTTGTCAATCACATTTACTCATTGCCTCCAAAACATTCGTTCATCATCAAAAGAAAAAAAAATCAGATCAGGTTCGATTTTCTGCGTTTTCGCATCGATAGCGAGCATTTTGACAGGAAAGGGTGACGAATACATATGTTTGTTAATTACAGATTCGATGTGCAGTAGTCACTAGATTTTGGACTTCGCTATTTTCGTAGAATTCGGATAACTATTAAAAAGTCATTTATTTTTGTTAAAAACCCATACACTTTAGCTCAAAGTTCTCTGTTCATCATTTTTTAAATATTTATTTATTTATTTATTAAATATGTTCTGGATATCTGGGATTTCGGTATGGAGTTAATGGTTCGTATTGGTAACTGGTAACTGTGGTTTTTTTTTTACTTATAAATATGTGCTGTCAAACGATTAATCGCATCCAAAATAACATTTTTTGTTTAAATAATATTTGTATGTGTGCTGTGTGTATTTATTATGTATATATAAATACACACACATGCAGTATATATTTCAGATAACTCTACCCTATATATTTCAAAATATTGTGTTTATATATTTAATGTTTATTTATAAAAAATTATTATAATATAAAGAGCGTGTAAATACATGTTAATATTCTCTAAAAACATACTGTATGTGTGTGTGTATATATATATATAATTAATAAACCCAGAACAAACACACAAACACACAATATGCAAATAAAAACTTTTATTTTGTATGCAATTAATCGTGATGAATCATTTAACAGCACTCTTAGACATTAAACTTAAATGTTTGACATGCATGTAAAAAAAAATAATTTCAGCTTTCTTTAAACTAAAGCAAATTCCAGCGGCTTTAGTTTTAGTTTCGACAATAACAACACTGCTGTTCAGATACTCGTTAAACGTACAAGACCACCTGCGTCCGCCAAAACCGCCAAAGTTATGAGATTTTTTTGTTTGTAAACATTCAAAATAATTATTCATGCTCTTTCTGAAATCTTGAGATGTCATGTTAAGGATGTTTTTATAGTTTATTTGATTATGCTCCATGTAAACAAACCGCCCCGGGATGCTCAAAAACGTAAAAACATCGCAGGAATGCACACACGGTCGGTCGGGTTTCTAAACATAAGCTCCGTCGTTTTAGCAGCACCTCTCCGGTCAGGCCCAGATGAAGATGCTTTGAATGAGCCTTATGTGCAGGGGGGACTAGGTGAGGTGGGCTCAGCGGGAACCAGGCTGAATTTGGAGGGTGTTTGCTGTGTTTATTTCTCGGAGGATGAGGGGGGCGGGTGGGGGGTGGATATGGGGTTGCTCCCAGTGCCCTGGTCTCTGCCTGCCACATAAAGACTGTTCCTTTAGGTGGAAGGTGAAACCCGGTATTGTGCTGTAAGAGAACAGCCTCTCTTTGACGTCTCTCAGGTTTTGGTGCCTGAGAGCTGTGTGCATGCAGTAATTCTCACCAGTCATCTTACGCTGTCCAACCCTCTTCCTCCTGTTGCTGCTTTGGGATTTCTAAATGGGAACGACTGTGAGACTACGACTACTATTCACACACACACACACACACACACACACACGGCACAGAATGAACACTCCACATAAGAGCGCCAGCCGGCCGATCACTCCTGTAATCCTCCATGTGCCCCTACCCACAATTCACATGACGCTAAGCTTATAGCTTTATTACTTTCAATTAGAGAGTTCTCTCTAGTAGTTAAGACTAGGGCTGGGCAATATATTGAATATTTATGAATATTATAAAGTTGATTTAAAATGAAGCACATGAGTATAATCACACAACAGTATTAAGCGTTTTTTTCTTTACATGATGCAAATGAAATTTTTTTCAAAACAACTATTTACATTTATTTTTAGTTGTAACTAAAATTGTATTTTCGTTTACATTTAAAAAAAATTATTCATATAATTATTAATCTAAAATGTATACATAAAAAAATGGGCAAAATTATTGAATGTTAATTTGTGCAAAACTCAAAAACCTACCAAATATATATATATATATATATATATAAATGGTATTATTAGATTTGTACATTGTGAATAAAATAAAAAGGATTTCTAAAATATACAAATATATACAAATATATTTTAGAAATTATTGAACTATTTTCCATAGATATACATACTTAATGTATCACTGTATAAGTATACTGAATTTTAGCATGTACAGTATATCATTCAGCCCTACTCAAGAACCATTATTCATAATATGACTGAATATACCATGTAGTTCAAAAGGTCAATTGTATATCAGATCACATCATTAGGCAGCAGTACATGTGTGTCATCTCCTATCTGAATTAATGCTTGATTTCTACCCTCTCTTTTCACCTGACCTCACTCCTCCTGCTCTCTTGGGTTCATGTCCCCATGCTACAATGAGACTGAATTGGCATAAGCTTCATTTTAAACTAAACACCCTCAGGTCTTTTATTTTATCCTGGACTTATGTGGAGTGCTCTTTTCATTTTCTCTCTAGGTTTGCCCAAGAGAATGCTTCTGTTGCCCGTCATGAAAGTGCCCGCCTACCCCGTCCCCCACTACTCTTTCTTTTAGCTCAGGAGCCTACTTTACACACACACACACACACACACTCATATGTACACACACACAGCGTATATGTACGTGAGAAGGGAAGGTCAGATAGCACAGCCCTATCACGTGTAGGGACAGCTATAAGGGTATTTGTAAAGTGCTTTTTATTTGATCATCATTACTTTTCTCTTACTGTCTTCTGGTTTTAAGCAAATACAGGTTTTATGTTCTTCAGAAAGAAAACTTGAAGGATTTGTACTGTGAATTGTTACCTCATTCTTGGAAATTTAAATTATATCAGCCTCTCTTTTGTTATCATGGTTGTGTTTTTCTTGTAGAATGGGAATAGGCTGTCATGACAGGTCTAATCTATGTATGGATACCAGGAGCTGTGTTTAAGATGTATAGATCTATAATTCATACTACTGCTAACAAATAAACCTTTATCTTCATGAACTGCTAAGCAATGACTGGTGTATATTTGAAAACTCTTTAGTTACTCTTTAAGCATATATACAGAGGGTACAGAAAGTATTCAGACACTTCATGATTCACTCTTTGTTATATTGCAGCCATTTGCCAAAATCATTTAAGTTTTTTTTTCATTACTGTACACACAGCACCCCATTAAAAAAAGAAAAAGCGAAATATCACCCTTTTGATCGAATACATCCATGAGTCTTATTGGGAAACAAGTTTTTCACACCTGGATTTGGGGATCCTCTGCCATTCAATCATGACCTCATGATTTTAATTTGCTCTGACATGCATTGTGAGCTGTAAGGTCTTATATAGACTTTCCTAATCAAGTCCAATCAGTATAATCAAACACAACTTTGATTATTTATTTGATCAAATAAAGTTGTAGAACCATCTCAAGGATGATCAGAAGAAATGGACAGCACCTGAGTGTCACAGCATCTTTAACGTTGTCTTTTTTAATAAATCTGCAAACAATTGTGTATTTATCTGTCAATATGAGGTGCTGTGTGTGCATTAATGAGGGGAAAAAATTAGCTTAAATGATTTTAGCAAATGGCTGCGATATAACAAAGAGTTAAAAATGTAAGGGGGTCTGAATACTTTCTGTACATACTGTATATCTCACAATTCAGACTTTATATTAAGCAATTCCAATTTTATACCTATAATTAAATAATGTTCCCATGCAAAGCTGCTTCACATTAGTAAAAAATGAAAATAGCAATAGTAATACTGCACAGTTCATGAAGATAATGCAGTTTCAGCAGTAAAATAGCCCTACAGAATATAATAATGTTATAAGTAAGCTCATGTCAGTCAGTTGTGTTGATTTTGCGGAGTTCAACAATTAGGAAAAGCTCATCCAAAAGTGTCAGTCAAACTTGTACAGAGTAAGTAAAGTATTCTCTGTCTGTACCCCAGAAGGCTGTGTGCTCAGTATCTTTGGGTTTTGGGGTGAATGGAGCCCATGCCAGCACAACGGTCTGAGCTGTGGTGTCAGATGGGGGCAGCAGAGCAGGACCCGTGAGCTGTCTATAAACACATCTGAAGAAACAGAAGTGCTCTGCCCACCTCAGACTGAGAGCAGAAAGTGCCGGATGAAGAAAAAGTGCCCAAAAGGTGATTCATATTTTTTTAACATTCATGCCAATTGCAGAATAAGACCCAGTTTTAGCTGATCCTCTTCAAACTCTTCTACCGAGAGTTGAAATGGGTCCTTGACTAAATTTGGGAAATTGTGTTTTGTTTTCATTTGATGGTCTACTGGAAATCATTAGTTCATTATTATTTAAATCATCTTCATTATCACTGGCAGATCAAATGGCATTAAGAAAACGAGGCGTGATATTTATTTTCCGTCACCTTCAGTTGCCCTTTATTGCACCCATGTGTGATGGAAAGACTGCATGTTTTTCTGTCATTATAATTATCATTGCTGTCATTTTCATACGATAAAACAAGTATTTATGGGAAAATAAAAAGGTGCAGAATGCAAATTTTCTACATGTACTACAAAGTACGAATATGAATATGAATAATGTCTCCAACAATGCAATGCACTCAACTTGATAATCAATGTATGTTATGCTGGGAAAAAATCAGCTGTGACTTTATAGCAACTCATAGGACTAACATAAACTTTTTAAATTCGATTAATACCTGGCAAATAATATTAATATTACAAACAGTGGTTTCGTTTGACAGCACTAAAAAATATCTTTATGCTATATTACTAAATAAAAGTTTGATACAGTATCGTTTAAACATTTTGGTTCAGAAAGGTATTTTTTTCATTAATACTTTTATACAGCGAGGATGCATTATATTGATCAAAAGCGACATTTACAGTGTTACTGAAGAGTTTTATTTTATATAAATGCTATTTTTTTCAGAATCCTGAGGGAAAAAAATCATGGTTACCACAAAAAGATTATAGTTATATTTATGAATTATTTTAAACCTTGAAAATAATGATTATAATTTCTTGAGCAGAAAATTAGCATATTTAAGATCATGTGACCTGGTCACTGAAGCCTGGAGTAATGATGCTGACAATTTAGCTTTGCATCACAGGAATAAATCAAATTAAAAAAATATTAAAAAAGAAAAGTTATTTTAAATTAGAATAATATTTCACATCATTACAGTTTTTTTTTTTTTTTTATCAAATAAATGCAGCTATAGAGGGCAGAAATTTTTACCAACCTCAATCTTCTAAAAGGTAATGTACCAGAGAAAAATCTTAGTGAAGCAGAACTCAAGAGAAAGTCTACTCAAAACAGTATTTCTATAACTATCCACATCAGATGTTCTCCATCAGCATCATTGTGGTTTATCTCTGAAGTTGACACCTCAAAGACTTACTTATGGTGTGACCAATGAGAACCCGATGAATTAATTTAGTCTGAGGATGTCCTCTAGATTAACACAAGATCATTTCCTTTCTTCTCAAGTTTCCTTGTGTTCAAGTGTAACCCTGAGAGTTAATAAAAGTCAGGCAGCACATCTCAGAATGGCTCAGAGCAGAAGATTTGCTAGTGTTTTCTGTTACGACCCTACAGGTGACCCAAACATACCTGCTTAAATCATAGAGCACAGCTCTCTGATCTCAACATAGAGATTGATGCTGGTTTTTGGATTAAAGGGTAGGGCGGTGGCCGCTGTGGGGCTAAAACAGATGATTCGGGGCTGTAGATATCAACTTTTAGTGCTTTGTGTGTGCATCATCAAAGAAAATGAAAACGGTAGGAAGCTTTAATCACAGCAGGTAAAAAGCAAGGCAGAGAATATCAACAGATAAAAAGACTGGAGAGCCAACCAAGAGGAGAAAAACAAGAATGATGCGGAAGGGGCATTCTTGCCAAGCCGTGGTGTTTTCCAGACCACAGACCCCATTCCTTAGGCCATAATAACTGTTTACTCAAGTTTTATGATGCTCTTATTATGTCCCCTTTAAAAAGACAAACATGGATTATGATTTGGTTTTAGCTAACAAAGATGTTGCATAAACAGCACCCACCTCTGCACACTATTTGTTCCGCTTTTTCTCCAGAATATTTTCTTTTTTCCTTTTATCTGAGGACATACCACCCTGAAACTCCTCTGTTGCTGATTTTCAATCTTAAAGTCAAACCAGACCAGACATGAACATTTGAAGTATTTTAAGGAACTCAATGAAGCATTCCCAGGTTATGAGCTGTCCCTTGCATGACAGTGAGAAATTGAGCACTAACAGAAAAAATAAAGAAAAAGAGAAAGAAATCCCAGTTTCAGCACGTAGAATTAAAACTAAGGCATTGAAAGTCAACAACTCCTTTTTATGTGAATAACTAAATGAGGCTTTTTAAATTAGTAAAGTATATACATTTATACTGACAGTACTGCATTTTTTTTCTTTATATTTTGTCGCACTGTAGTGTTTAATTTTTAATTTAATTTAATTTAATTTAATTTAATTTAATTTAATTTAATTTAATTTAATTTAATTTAATTTAA
>JAUCNO010001758.1:19869598-19881249 GCA_032353835.1 Enteromius viviparus
ATATATTTTTTTTTTTTTTTTTTTTACCTTTTACTTGTCTTGTAAAAGCCAGATGCTAACAAGTGGATAAATGGGTCTACAGAGGTTGTCAGGACATTAAACATCATCAGGTAAACACCTTTATTCACTAGTTACATACAAAAAGTATTCTCGCAGTATTTTCGCAGCTGCCTTGTGTTTAATCCAACACGTTCTCACTACCAAGTTGTCACATTTTGACGCTTGGTCAAGACCCTTTTGGGTCACTTTTTGACGATCAAGGTACCCCTTTGTAGTCACTTTTCAATGCAAAGGGTCCTCAGTTGTTTGGCCTAATGTAAAGGTTTGCGTGCATATATACATTTATTATATAATTTTTTACTTTTATTGGAGCACTGAACCCCACCCCTACCCTTACCCTAAACCTACCCACCTCTGAACGATATAAACACACACAGGCAAACGCAGTCACGGGTATTTATTGCACAAACCAATCATAAACAAGCAGTATAAATACATTACAAACAAGTTGTCACATTCCCAGTCTTCTGAAGCCATATGAAGTCTTAATGTGAAGAAGACAGTAAAACAGAAGGTATTAATCACTAAAAATGATCCCGCTCTGTTAAGGTGCTCACATCTTATTTAGAAAAAACACTCCCATCCGGTAGCATCGATCACGAGACACGCAAGAGCCAATGGCATTTCACAAGCAAAGTTGACGTAAGGATCATTAAAGGGCCATTTTTTGAAATCACGCACAGACTTCATCAGCCCACAGGACGTACACGGAAGATGGAGACAGCGACCGTGTCTATTCCCTCTCAGAAAAATCTATCGTTTGGCCTCAAAAGACTTTGAATATTAATATTTTTCAAATAAATGATGACGGTGGTTGTATCTACCTGCTATATCTTGTGTTTTATGGTAGGTTTAGGGCCAGGGGTTGTGTTACGTGCTCATAAGTGTATAAATAATATCATGTAAATAAAACAGTTTTGACTGTTTACATTGCAAAATCACACCCCTACAAATATGCTTTACCCAATATATCTTTTAATTATGACGATAAAATGAAAAAAATTATTGCGTCTGCATATTGAAGCTAAGGTTTCATATTTAATACAACTGAGGACCCTTCACGTCAAAAAGTGACTAAAAAGGGTAACTCGTTTTTTAAAAGGGTCTTGACCAAGTGTCAAAACGTGACCAGTTGGGAGTGAGAATGTATTGGTTTAATCACACCCTTAAAAATTTAAACTTTCATGGAAAATGTTTTTTTTAATAAAGACTAAGAGAGTCATCGAAAGTAATAGTGATTTTTTTAAGGTGTAATTCGTGGGGTAGTTAGTTTACAGTCTTTTTACTTCTGACAATTGTATTGTGTTCATTTCTGATTATTAACATGATGAACAAAATGTGTAAGAATCATTAACATTTGGAGGTTATTTTCCGCAGTAAGTAATGGAAAAATCCTGTTGGGATGCAAACTTTTGAGTTGACCGACAAAAATACATAACCTCTGCAGTACCTTTGACACAAATACTTCCTTAAAGGCTCAGCGTGAGTACAATCCCACAAGGTGCACAATTAAATTTTGGGCTCTCCGTTCTATTATAACGAAAGAATATTCTTTAAAGGGTCACTCCACCCCATCTGCCATCAGTGGTTCAACCGTAATGTTATGAAGCTATGAGAATACTTATTGTATGGAAATAAAACAAAAATAATTACTTTATTCAAAGATTCGGCACCATAACATCACCATAGTTGTAATTTGGTGAGCATCTTCTGGACACACATAACATACACAGTTCTATGTCGGCACCAGTGGAAGGATAATGACATTTTATATCTGTACAAAAAGTATTCTCATCACTTCATAACATTACGGTTGAACCAATGTCTTTCATACTTGCTGAACCTTGACAGTTTAAATTGTTTGGCAGTCAATGCGGCAGTCACAAGCCTCCTGGTTTTCATCCAAAATTTCTTCAATTTTGTTCCGAAGATGAACAAAGCTTTCACGGGTGTGGAACGGCATGGTAAATATGTATTTTGGGGTGGAGTATCCCTTCAAGGCTAAAGTGAGTTATAATTTCCAAGGACAAGAAATCTCAACACATGTTTTAAGTATTAGCATAAGGCTTCTCTTCTATTTCATATCTCACCTTATAGGTTGTCACATATAATCATCTGTGGAAAACCTGCCCAAAACCAGCCTAACTGCAATGCCACCGAGCCTCTAAAGTTTTAGGCCAAAACCAAGGCTAAGGCTTCCCCGAGAGTATTAGACCACTGTAGATCCCATACAAGATGAAACAAGCATGAAAATGTGATTGAAAACACGTTCTAGCTCTCTGGCTGCAATCATCACCTTGACTCGCTGCAAGCTTAGTGCTGAGGATAATGATTAAAAAGCAGTCCAAAGCAATTAGCCATATAGCTTCTCGGTTTCAAAATATATCAGCCAATTTGTCAAGATTTCATCATATCTGAATGATTGGGCCAAATAGCGTCCAGTTGATTGAACTTTCTGAGAACTGAGATATACATCAGGGTATTGGGTGAATAATTGTTAGGGTTTCCGTTGGCAGTGAGATTGGACTTGCATAACAATATGCGCTCACATGGTAAAGTTCAGCTTTTAGACATTATACAAATTTCGAGATCATCTTACCTAAATGTCTTGCAGTTTACAGCTGTTCATTTACCTAAATGTGTTTATATTCGTAGTGCATGAAGATGCATCACGGTTTGACCCGATGATTTCAGTCTCATTGGTTCTCATGTTTTTTAAGGCTGAAAATAGAGCACAAGTCAACTGGGCTTACTTTATTATTGGTATTATATTGCTTATGTCCTTTCAGAGCATGAAAGCCTGCAGTGAAAAAGTCATATGGTGAGTAAATGATGACAGAAATCTTAATTTTGAATATAATCATCTAAAAAGGATAGAGTTTGTTTAAGGAATAGTTCCAAAAATGAATATTTGCTGAAAATACACCCTTGTGTGGCTGTTCAAGATGTAGAAAAGTTTTTTTTTTTTCAGATTTGGAGATATTTAGCATTATATCACTTGCTCACCAATGGATCCTCTGCAGTGAATGGGTGCCGTCAGAGTCCAAACAGCTGTATGTTCATAAGAAGCAAATCCATCATTAAAAGCTATAAATTTTAAATTGCCGCTTCTGGTCAAAATGTGGATGGAGTCCATAATTAATAACAATGCTTCCTCCAGCAAAAAAGACCATCTCCTGTTGTCCTTTTAGATTAAAATACAAAAACATGACCTCTAAACACATTTGGTTTGCTTGTAAATAGTGCTTAATGTGTGCATATTTCTATAAATGTGCATAATTTGCTTTGCAAGATGTTCATCGATGGACTGGAGTGGTTTGGATTATTGTAATGTTTTTTTAACTCTCATTTTGACGGCACCCATTCACTGCAGAGGATCCACTGATGAGCAAGTCATTTTTTGTAAATGCTTCAAAATCTGTTTCAATGAAGAATCAAATTTACCTCATCTTGGATGGTTTTAGGGTGAGTGCATTTTCAGCCAATTTTCATTTATTGATAGAGCGCTGTAATTCTACCACTTCAATCTGATCTCTTTTTAAAGCCTGCTCAGCAAAATTTCTGTCAGTCTAATGAAGGCTTTTATGAGGTCTTTAATGCACTTCCATGGGCAATCATAAACGCTACCGAATCATTGCCGGGGACGTGAATTAATCATCCTTATCATCACATTCAGACAGGGCAAACTGAGAAGTTGTCATACTGTTCTGATGGTTTTATTTTTGTAAGGCTTCAAGAGTGTGTGTGTGTGTTTGTGCAGGTGGAGAACATTACTGAGAGAGTGAGGCACGTCTTGACCCAATCCTTGAAAATGAGAGCGAACAAGAGTGTAAAAGAAAGAAAAGAAGGTATAATTATGGTTTATACATCAGTATTGTTTTCAGTTCGTCTAATCTTACAGCCATAAATGCTGTCTGAATAAATCTTTGATGTTTGATCTCTGAAACATAGATTTTTATGTAGGAGAAATAGCCAATATGTAAGCGAATATCTACTTAATTAGTTTTTGAATTTCCCCATTTATCAGCTTTGGAGTCCAACTAAAGAAAGGTGTGCACTTGGATCTGACACATGGTGGCAATTTAAGGAGTTTCTCAAACATTTTAGCCATTTATTTGTGAGGTAATTCCTTTGAAACCAGGATCGGTACAAACAAACCTTGCACATGCATGAATGACCTAAATGTCATATGTGCCTCAAAATCACTGCTGTGTTTCAACAAAGCGTGCTTTGATTCAACAGAGGCTGAAAGAGCGAAATTAACCTTTAGGATCATTAACTATTATCATCATCTGCACTATAAACAATGTCGCAACCATGAACGAATGCATGATAAATCAGCGGTTTACTGATAAATTATGCAGCCAATTTCTATTTGGAAGCTGGCGGTCCCTTTAGGCATGATAAGAGCTTTCATTATAAGTACCAGCAGCGTTAATGCTGCAGTGTCAGACGTCAGACCCCCAAAAAACATAGCATAACATTTCCCCCAACTATTACTTTGGGTGGGAGTAGTTTGGTCATGTCTGAAAGTTTACTTTGTGGGACAACTGGCAGGGTTATGTGTGCCTTCAAAAGAGAATTTAGTATGCATTAATAATAATATTATTTCAGTATTATTTTTATTATAGAAATTGTTTATTTTAGATTTTGCTTAATTTTATATTTTATCGCTCGAAACACGAAAGATAAATAATAAAAAAACATGCAAGGGCATGAAATAAGGAATTTAAAAAAAATAAATAAATAAAGTTATCCTAAAAAGTATTAAGATCTAATCTTTTATAAATTTACTTAAATTACAATTTATTAAAAAACTTAGTGTGCAATTAAAATAGAATAAAAAATTAACAGAAAAAGACAGAACAATTAAAACTAAAATAAACATGAGTAATAATAGAACATAATAAAAACTATCCTACAAAGATGCAATTACATTTTTAATTAAATTATTCAAGTTTAGAATACAGATACATTTAATAAAATAGAATTAAATGAAATTCTTTTCAGTATAGTTTTTAATTATACTTTTTCTTATTCAAAAGGATCTTATGTTAAATGGTTAAACATCAAATGATCTTAGTAAAGTAATAAGCAATATTTGAAACTGATGTCCAACCTTTGGAAAGAAGTTTACATAAAACAAAGGGACAAAGGGACATCGGTGAAAGCGGCTTACATCACCATCCAAACAAAGCTGCAGGGCAAGAGGTCCTCCAGACACCAGAGACGCCAACCAATCACAGGACTCGAGCGATGTCTGACAAATCACATTTGAGGATCCATTTAGACTTTTAGCTCATTCTTGACCTGTACATCAACCCTTTTAATTGATTTATTGAATATATTTTCTGGGCGTGAAACACCATATTAGGATCATTCCTATGAAATCAGGTCCCTATGATTCCTTTATGTCTTATATAACCATTTGGTAGATTGCAAACAATCTACACAATTAATGCAATTAAACGCTACAGTTTGAGGGATGACAGGGGCTCCATAAAAGGACAACACTGGAACTGTCCGGAAAGATGACCGTGAGTGAATTTTCAGGGCAGATGATTTCTGACAGGGAGCTGTTTTCTCTCCCCTGGTCTGAATTAGGCTCTTTTTATTGTTGTAAAACAAAAATTCTACATTAGGTAACTAAATCCAGCGGCCCTGACTGAATCAGGTCAACAGCCAAAGCTGCGCTCATAAACTGCTATTGTATTGTATAATGTGACATTTCCTGATTGTGTGATTATTGATTATTCTTAAAGAATAAGTGGACGGCAGACAGATAACATGAACTTTTGTTCAACATCAAGATTATAAAATATGTATTTTACTTGCTCTAAAATGTTCACAATGTCAAACTCAAGTGTCATTTGTGTGTCCCCATGACCTGCTACTGATATAAAGAACAGGATATTAAAATAATTCATGGTGAAGTGAGAAAAGCATAGTAACTTTGAACTTAAATTCATTTTAAAATTTTTTTTAGTTAGCATTTAGCAGTTGGATTTTACATTTCTTTGTTGGATTGTTTTGTTTTAGTGAAATTAGTATGTAATGCTTTTATCTGCTTGTATTGGTTCAAATACAAATATGTATATGTATTTTTATTTTATATATTTTTTGCCACGTTATTCAGACAGAAGTAAGATTTTTTTCTTAAAAAAAGTAGTATTTACTGAACAGACACATATAGGTTAAGCACTGTTAGAATGAAAAAAAAAAAAGATAAAATAGAAAATTAAACAATATAAAATAATTTTAAAATAGTAATTTTTTATGTGCACAAAAGACACGTTTTATGTAAAAATGCATGCATAAAAATTAAAAACTATTAAAAAGTGCACGTTATTCTACAGGACACTGCATGTCAACCGCACAGTTTCCTCCTGTTTAACTACATGAAATTTATAGGACATTAAAATGTAGTCGATCCATGGCAATATCAAAGGATCAGGATATCACAGATACTGGAAGTGGTTCAAAAACCCTGATCCGTACCATAAAAGAGCTATGTCAATCCTGCCAAGCACCTCTAATAAAACTGAGCTTGAGTTCAATAAAACATAGCTACCCTTGAGTGGAGGAGAGCTATGCGCAATGTGTGAAAACAAACATCGGATCAATCCGGCTGTGGTATTCCCACAGGAAAGGTGAACAGCTACGTGTAAAGTTTCACCTTCAGGAAAAGGGCCCTTAAGTTTGTGTAATTGTGAGGAGCATTTTGGCATTGGCTCTCGCTATCGCGTGTTTCCCATGAGAATGATTTCAGTCGGGGCAAAGAGTCACTCGGTTTGACCTCTATCCCCAAGAGCACAGCCTCACCACAAACTGAACCAAAATAAGAATTATGTAAAAATAAACAAGTGGGTAAGGGGCATAGTGCATTAAAAAGTCTCATGAAAAGTAACATCAATCTGCAGCCTGAAATAAGTCTGCAAAAAGCTTATCTGTAAGCTAATACTAAAGTCCACAAATTACATTTACATCTACAGTATCTACCTACCCTACCTATCTATCTATCTGTCTGTCTGTCTGTCCGTCCATCCGTCTGTTGGTCTATGTATTTGGGGTTGATGGGGTTCCATTTTTGTTCTCGCTTTTCCTCGCTTTTAAATAGCTTATAACAGTGCAGTGCACATTTTACTTTCACTTCCAAATAAGCGGCAATTCGTATGCATATTCATATTCAAAACTCCCCAAAACACCTCAGATAAGCGGCAAAAGTCAACAGGCTTTTCAGAATCTAAAATATTGTGAGAAATGCAAATTTACATTTTGTTTCGAAACTAATTCGGTAACACTTTATTAAATTTCAACATTCAAAGTTTTTGTCTATAAAAAATTAGTATCTTTTTAAATTGAGTTGATTTAATTTTAATCTAATATAATAATTTTTTTTGTGCTTCCTAAGCTAAATAATAATTTATTTTTGTGCTTCCTAAGCTAAAAAAGTGCAATTTTGCATGCTTTTTCTACTTCATTTCAAATTCTTAAATAGCATTTAAAAGGTGTTCTCTGTCTGTTTCCTTTTTATTCCTTAAGAGAGAGAGTTATGTGGAGAATATGTCATTAATGAGCAATATCTAACCAAAATCAACTTCAGAGAAGCTTTAAACGGGAAGAAGAAACTCTCTATCCTACAGGCCACGGGGTGAAGAAATGCTGCAGAGGAGACGAGAGACAGAACGTGTGTTAATAGACCTCCCTTAGCCTCCCCCCGCTTCTCCACACACTCCCTCGCTCCCAGATAAGAGGGCAGAACTCTCTCAATCCGGTCATTTCACACACTGCTCTGGGATAGGAAGGAAAGTTCTCCTCTTTTGTTTACTTTTCTCTCGTGTTAAGTGCCTACAGATTGGGAGACTCATTGAGACGTGGCTGTCTCCGCTTCTCCTTGAATTCTTTCATTGCCTTCTTATCTATCAGTGAGAGTGTTGTGGTTACTCAAGGCTCAGTGCCTCTGTCCACTTCTTCAGAGGGAACCTCGTGAAAACCAGGAGCTTCCAATCCAACTGTGAAGAGAAAAGAGTCGAAAAAGCCTCTTCATCTCCATCCAACCATGTGTTCTTCCATCAAAAGAGTTTGAACTACTGAGTTGGCACCTTCTCTTGACCGCAGGTGGCCTTTGCTGTTGCTCCTGCTGCCATGAGGTTTGCCAGAAGCGGTTGGCATCTGGCACTTCTGCTGGCGACCATTGGCCTGGCGAGTTCCGGAAACGGGAACAGTCAAGGGAAACGTGGGGGAGGCGAGAGGCGGAGGAAGCTCCACCGCGTTCAGCACGGCCAGTGCAGCTACACCTTCATCCTGCCGGAGATGGAGAGCTGTCAGGGAGGAGCGGAGCAGATGAGCAGGACCAACGTTGTTCAGCGGGACTCCCCGCCAGTGGACGGCGAGTTGCCCATTCAGAAGCTGCAGCATCTGGAGTCGGCCATGGAAAACAATACGCAGTGGCTGCAGAAGGTGAGAAGCACCTCATAATGAGACACAGGTGACTGGCGTCATTACGTCTTTCATTTCCTAAAACCTGGCCTGTAATCCTTTAAGTCATGTCGGGAATTATATTTACAAGTTGCATGCATTTTAAGGTATTAAAGTGCCCCTATTATGGAGTTTTAAAAATGACCTTTTACGCAGTGTGAATAAAAACAACCTGCAAAGTTTTAAAGTCATTGTCTCTCAAAAAGAAAGAGTAGTTTCTAAATCATTGAAACAAGTCATTTTTAAAACGAATCTTAAGCTGTTTCATGTTGAAGTGTAGCATATTGCCCACCCATTTGTTAAAAATGAAAAGCAAATGCATTTGCTGCTAGATACTTCTGTTGTAGGAGTAAAAAATTGTGGTTACGCTTTACACAAAGCAGCACTGTGCTCACAAACGCTGCTTTATCAGGCATAACAGATATTATAAAAATTGATCAGACCAATCACAGCAGATTGGCGGCACATTTTTTTGAAAAATGAAAATGTTTTTTGACCATGCATGCATGTCAACCTGTTGTTGGGGACTCCCAAAACCAAAATATGAACCTTTCATTACCTATATCAGTGGCACTTTAATTCTCAACTTACCAAGTCTGAAGAATGTCTATTGGCAGAAGCTATCATTATAAAGTTAAATGTTGACGATGTAACGTAATTTGTACTCAATTTCACTCACTGATGATGAAGAATGGTGGAAAAGCTTTCTACAAAATACTAGACAGGCTTGTGCAACAAAACAACACTTAATTTCATTCTCTGTGGCAACAGTGAAATGCCATAATGCAAGATAATACAGTTACTCACCTAATGCGCATCCTTTTGGTGCACTAGCATAAAAAACGTTGTCTTTGAGAAAAAGGGCAAAATGTAAGATGAAGATGGCTGTAAAGCTGCCAGTATTTCTAGTGTAATGTTGTCATGTTGGGACTGACTGTATTAATGACTTGCAGACACATTTTCCAAATCCTCAACTTCCCAAGTCTGAGGAACGGTGATTAAAAAAAAACATTGCCGATGCAATTGGTATTTATCATAATTTAGTTTAAATGTTAATGTTGATGGTGCAATTTAGTTTGTACACAATTAAGCGTACTAATGATGATAAGTAGAGGAAAAGCTTGCCAGAAAGTACAACTCATTTAGCTGGTTTACAAGGGGACATGCTTGTGTAACTACACTTCCCATCATCCTCTCAGTCCATGCTAGAATACTAAAATACAATATAATTTATAAATGATTTGCATAATGTACATCTTATGGTGCACTAGCACCAGAAAAGCTGTCTTCTGGCTGTAAGGCTGGCTTTAAGTCATGTTGTGAACACATTTTGTGAACTGAAGTCTTAACTGTCCAAGTCTAAGGCAGAATGATTAAAAAGTGATATTTCAATTACTCACCTAATGCACTTGTTTTGCTGCAACAGCATCCAAAAGGCTTTGTCTTTGAGAAACGTTTCTGAGTTGATAAGTTTAAATATGTTCAACCCTTGAACTTACCAGGCAGCCTAAAAACTGTATTAGCGCATTAAATTCTGAATATGCAATGTATTCTGTATTTATTTCTAATCAAAAATACAATTATCAGCCTATTGTGTAAATTGAAAAATAAATTGTCTAAACAAAAAGTCGATTTAAAAATGTAAAAGTAAATTGTCCCTGTAGTTGAATGTAGGTATTAAGCATAATAAAATAATTAAAATAATGACCAAAATGCAGATTATATGATGCATTGCATCATTTAACAAATTATCGTAATCAAACCAAATACCGGTCAGAGTAAACGCTTACGCCCCTGCTTCAGATATAAAGACCTGTGGCTCATTTGTATTCAGATGGGTAAACTGTTAGGGTGCAGACGCTGGCCAAATGGCCAGATGTACTTGTTTGCTGAGCTGATTTAAGAAGCTGAGCGATGCAAGTACATTAATCAAGATAGAATGGAAGAAGTTCTGGTTGAATACTCAATACTGCATGGTTTCCAAAAACTCAACCTGTTGAAAGCCATTTGACGGATTCCAAGACCTCCAATGCTTTTGGAACTGTCATGTGTGATTTCCATTAACAGGACTCTATTTGCAGCTTCAGCTAAGTGCATTGACTAAGCACCGCTTCAGACATCAAAATGAGCTTGCAAGAACTTTCACATCTGAATAAATAGATGAAACACTCATTTCAGTAATAATACAGAAGTGTCAATTAAACAGGAGCCAGATGACAAAACCAAAGAAGCATTTGATCTGCATAAATGACTGCAAAGTGATTTATTACTCCACTCAAATGTGAAGAATGTGGGTTTTTATTGGCACTTCAAGGCAACTCTGCTCAGTGACATTAATTGAGCTAATGAATAGATGAAGTGCCACGGTGTAGAGTGAAAGTTTGCCGTGTGTGTGCATGTTTTGCGTCTGTCTCTGAGTATTCATTGCACCACCCAAGTTGACAATCAATACGGCTCAAAGGGAGACGTCTTGCACCTCCTCAGGAAAGAGACGCGACCCTTGACTCTGTTTAAGAAGAGGTCAGATTGTGATAAGAGTCATTTAATTATAAACACTTGCTGCTCTTGTTACATTCATGCTTTTTTTTAAGTTAAATTAGTGGTAAATACAAAGGTGCCTGAATTACTTTAACAGCTGTATATCATCAATTTAATAAATCACTTATTTAATATATAAAATAAGTACATTAGCTTTCTTAGCTGTGCAGTAACTGACAGTAAGGTCTAAAAGACACTGTATTAGTTTCATTTGTAAGAAATACTGAAATTCAGGTAATTACTGAAATAAAATCAGGTAATAATTAAAAATAGCTTAACATATGGATATGTACATTGCTTAAATATGAATATTTAATAATTTTACTGTAAATATTAAAACAAAACATAAGTAGATTCTATGTAGGAATACTACAGAAATAGTAAAAGTAATTAGTAATTATACATTTATTGTGTATATATAATACATACACGTTATGGTATATATTTAAGAAAAATGTGTTTATATATTAAATATATTTTTATATACTATAAATTATATAAATATATACATTTAAATACTTATTCATATTTGTAAAATGTATACGATATGTGTGTGTCTTTATTTATACATACAT
>JAUCNO010001758.1:19881349-19902462 GCA_032353835.1 Enteromius viviparus
ATGTATACTATATGTGTGTGTCTTTATTTATACATACATACACACACATATACAGTATATATATATATATATATATATATATATATATATATATATATTACACACTAACAAAATAAATCATTGAACAAGCTAAATGAGCTTGAAGGTATTCTCTAAGCTAATTAAAATCCTTTGAGGGCCTGGTACGTGTGTTGCTGCGGCTGTATAATTGGCCAAAATGTTTATGGAGGAGGGGTGTTTAGTTTACTGGCAAATGACTGAAACTAAACGGATATGCCCTCTTAGATTGCTCCTGCTGGTCACCCCTTACCTGATAACTGCATTCACTGGGAGACATGCCATCTATCTGACTCCATTAACAGGAAAGAAAGAGGAGGGGAGGCGGTGAGGCAGTGTATGGAGTATATGAGTGTATGGAAAGCATGAGGAGCCATTTGAAGTCTTTGCTTATTTTTTTGTGCAATGGCCGTGGACCAAAGATCTCCCTGGAAAAGAGTTCTTCAAAGGCCAAGGGATTAGCGATTGTACGTCCCATTTAGAGCAGCTTGAGATATGGCAAAGCCCCAGACCCCTTTGAGTGGGAGCCTCACTGGATGCTGAATAACAAGAAAAGAACCTGCAGAGCATTAAGCCAAAAAGCTGAATTCTGAATTGAACCTTCTGCACTTCTATTCACATGGTTTTTGGCTTAATGCTCTGATTGGTATAGAAAAAAGATACATTGGAGCTGAGGAAAAGGAGTCTTTGTTAACATGTTGCTGTGAAAACATCTTTATTTAATAGCTTTTTTAAATTAAAGTAGCACTCTTTTATTATTCATGCATTGGGGATTTAGAAGTGACTCTTTCTGCATTGTTGGACCAGATGGTGGCGACAAGTGTCTGTATTTATGAGTGATTATTTGAATCAATCATTAAACAATTCATTCATAGTCTCGTGTAACCAGACCTGATGGCTGAAGGTCTGGAATAAATGGTATTCCTTTGTCCCAGGCCCGCCCATGAGACCATTTGACTGACATCTCAAACAACCAATCACAGTTTGTTTCATTCAGCATCATACTTCAGGGTGTGGAAATGTCACCACAATGACAGACCGGTGTGTAAACATTCAGACTTATTTTAATGATTAGGTAGAGCGAAATGTAAATAGTTCATGTGCACTTTTGTAAATCCAGCATTCGATTGATCTTGATAACCACTCGTCGTCCCAGTTATAAACACGACGTCTTTCATGAAGCAGTTTGGCATCACGGCATTGTTGTTTCAAGGCAGAACGTTAAAGAACGTGTCTCCCGGAAATCCTGAATAATTCAACCAATCCGACGACAGCTTCAAAAGTCCTTAAGTGTGCCATATGCATAAGAAGTTTACATAGCCCACGTTTCAAGGTCATGATGTATAATTCGGCGGTTAATTCATTCAAACCGATTCATTCATTCATTAACGTAACACTAAACATCTACTTGCTAAAATGGACATAAATTAATATATAATATACATTAATGAGGCAAGGATGCATCAAAATTTAGCAGAAGGGGCATTATTAAGACTACTAGAATATTAAAAAAAACATGTTTGAACTTTCTAGTTACCAAAGAATTTCAAAAATAAAATGCATCATTGTTTTGGTAATAATTATTATAAATCACCAAATCAGCAAGTTAAAATGATTGAAGGATTATGTCAAACTGAAAATAATATCACACATGTAAATTATTATTGTCAAATGTCATTGTTTCTTTAAATTCTAATAATATTTCATATTTTTACTCTTTGTTTTTGATCAAACGAATGAAAGCTAGTGTATATAAAAATATTTTTTTATTTATTTATTTTTTTTACTACACAACAAGTACAATTTTTAGCATGATCTTAAGACTGTAATTTAATTTTGTGTTTAAATCAAATGTTTAAATCCGAGCTCTCCTCAGTAAGCTGCATGGTTTGAGGTATGATTCACGTCTGTAGTGCAAATTGTGCAGGACACACACCAAAGTTTAATACTTATCGTTAGGGGTTTGTTCAAATCCCTAACCCTAAGTTTGAGCAATAATAATAGTGATGGTTGCCTAATTATTTGCAATGCAGCACAGTGCCAATGGTCAGCAGGCCTCATAACTGAAACAAGACCTGCAATTTGGTAAAAGCTATGCATTAATCACCCAGCAATCAATGTGCTTTTCCAAAGACGCTGTAAAAACAACATTTAGAGCCAAATCTAGGCCTACTTTAAACAGTTTAAGCAAAGGTGGCTCAATTATTACTTTGTAAAAGAGCTGCTTAGAAAATAAAAAAATAGAAAGTAAATACTTAAAGAAGACAAGAACAGTAAAACATCTCAGCATGTGACTGGTTTTAATATGCACTGTTTCTCCTAATGCAACATCGCATTAACAAGCCTCCAGCGTCTTAGCTAATAGTTTTTTTTTTTGTTCTCTGGCCTATTGTGCGTATCATTCCTCAATGGAGAACTGAGAAAGATAGACGGAGCAGAGCAGAGGATAGGAAAACACAAAGCCTGCTGAGTTTACAATGTCTCGGCAATGTCTTTAATGAGCCTGTAAAACGCCACGGTTGCAAGGCTTCCTTGGGAGTAAAGCGAAAGCTGAACTGCTGATTACTGGCGCTATCAACGTGCCAAATCTGAGCCGTACACATCAAACACTCACTCAGCGCACATGTTTCTCTTAGGAATGTTCTCTAGGAGCTCAAAATAAAAGTCGTAAACCCTTGTGGGAGGCTCACAAGTATGTTAGGGAAGCCTGAGAATTGGAGATTGTTGCAATGGTTGTGACATAACATTTCGAATCTAAAGGTGACATAGCATAAAAATCTAAAATTTCCAGGTTTTAAGTGCTAAAGTCAGGTCCCCGGTGCATCTACCAACCAAGGAAACGTGAAAAAGATTTACTAACTGGGTTAGTGGCTTTGTATTAGTAAGCCTTTTTCTGGAAGCCTCTGAAAGCCTCCAGTGATGTTGCAAAGGGATCTCTCTATAATATCATCGCCCCATAATCTGTACATTTCTACAAAAGGTGATGTACTGTAATGCTGCGACAATTGTGCACCATGACGAAAAGTTTGAGCAAAACATGCTAGCAGAGCCTCATTGGATTGTATTTATTTACTGTAATTTATATTGCTGCCGCCACACAGATCTAATATAAACATGCAATTTATTGTCATTTATATATAGCTACCTTCACAGACATAATTGACCGACTGTTTTTGTAACTTATGTGTTTTTAATGTAAACTTGTGTGTAAATGAGAACTTCTTTTAGTACTCACATGCCTTTGACAGCCACTTTCTGTCCGTGTCCTTTAGATGTGTGCATTTAGAAAACCGTAATATATCAGAAGTTAAAGCTAATATGGTTTAAAATGCATGATTTCAGCGCTGTAAACATGACAATTAGAATCAAAACATGTTTTTAGCAGGTACGAGCTGGCACAGATCTAGTCTGGAAAAAGGGGCGGGGAGTAGCAGCTCATTTGCATTTAAAAAGAAAGGCACGAAAATCAGGCTGTTTCTGCTTTTCACAGGTATTCAGGCATTTCCAAAATAATATAATTAATGGTCTGTGGGGCATTTTGAGCTGAAACTTCACAGGCACATTTATACTTAATTACATATTGTAAAAAGGGGCATAGTATGTCTCGTTTAAAGCTCTCTTGCATATTCTGTAAAAATCTATGATCGTTTTTGGATGCCTCCGTATTGCGCACAAGTGTTGTAATGTCCGCTTTGAACTCAGATCTTTGTAGAAGTCCGGTGGCACAGCAAGACACTGAGTTCAAATAATACGCACAATGTGTTAAATGTGTGCGTTCATGTGTCTTATAAACGTCGTCTCTATTTAGGCCTGTTCGTATATTGAGCTTGGCTCAGATCACAGCAGAAGGCTTCGCTTTGTTAAACAAACATCGCGCTCGTGTTTATCATTCTTGGGGAAGTGTCTTTGAGAGCAAAGAGAGATGCGGGGCTTGGGGAAGAGCTGGACATGGGCTCTCTTGTGTTGCTTTTACTGACATCAGTCAACATTAGGAGATCTCCCCTGGAGCCAGAACTCCTACAGAGCGACAACCGCCTCACTGATAGAGCTGAACCTCACAGCCGCTTTGGCACCAGCGCTGTATCTACTGAACACTTTTAGATGTCAATGAAAAATTGCTGAAACGCTGCCATGCTTCAAGACCCTACATTGTTGCTTTGCGCCCTAGTTATTTTATATTTTACAATTTCAATTTTATTTTATGTCATTTGGATTTTATATCTCCCAGTATGACTTTAAAGGGTCAGTTCAGACGAAAATTAAATTCTGTTATTAATTACCATTGCTGGTAGTTTTATTGCTGTTTATGCATGAAGGGTCAAAGAGCTCTTGGACTGCATCATATCTTAATTTGTGTTCTGAAGATGAGTGAACGTCTTAAGGGTTTGAAACGACATGAAGGTAAGCAACAGTGAGTGACCCAACCCTTTAATATTACAGATATTAATATCTATAAAAAATAAGTCTCATTGGGAGATATAAAATCACAAAATTACAAGAAAGCATTGTAAAATAATACATTTTTGTGTTGCATTGGTAAGTGTGTGTGTGTGTGGTTGAACTAGTGTGAGGATCCTGAGTCAAAATCAGTTTTAAGACCAATTATGGAATATGGAAGCAAACTACAGCCTTTTCAAAAAAACAAAGTGAAAACACAGTGTTCTTGGCTTGGCCTAGAGGATCTCATTGTCCGTCCTTGAATGTACCGACTTTTACTGTTCCCTTTTGCACAGCAGATGCCTTTAGAAACAAAATCCTTTTGTCAAATACAAAACTCATTTTTAAACCATGATTCATCTTTTGGCCCGTTAAAATCTTCTAAAATGTCTTTTTAACTGATTATATTCTAGTACATTTGGACTAATCAGAAGATACAGCATCTTTTTTCCTCCGAATGTTTGATAAATGTGGTATTGCATTGATTTTTCTATGCGAATATTGATGTTATTCTAATTCATGGACTTTTTTGACATGCATTTAACCATACAATCATGTTGTAATATCTTAATCCTATGACCTAATCATGCATATATCCTGGAGTTTATCTCAGTAACGATAAGGGACAAAAACTAACATGGTTCCAGTAAGCATTAGGCAAAGTGCATTCAGAGTGATTAAGAGACAATCTCTGTTCTTTGTCTTGCAAGTGTCCTGAGACATGTGCTTATGGGTGCCTGAGTAAGCACTTCTCATTCTTTGCTCTTGTGTATGATTATACATTCAACATCATCCTATGTAAAAGCTTATTTTTTGCAATTGGTAAAACAGCATAGAAATTGCACACTTTGACTTTAAGATTATATCATTTGAAGCTACAAGCACATATAATAAATTAAGATACTGTGCACCAAAACTAAAGTATTATTTAATTTTAATATGTTATAGTTCACCTCCAATGAGACTGAACCTCAAAAACCGCATTGTATCCCACACATGGAGTCTAATTCCAGACCATTGGCTTATTGTTCTTCCCTCAGCTGAGTTGTGCAGATTACAGATGACTGATTAAAGTCTTGAGGTTTGCTGTTTGTTCTTATGAGGCACAGGGTTTTGTCTTGGGTTGATCAAAGGCATTTTTCCAAGTCAACTCATACTAACCGGTAGCAGCAATTAGTGCAGTACGTCTTTAAAACTGTGATACCTGTCATCTTAAATAACCTTTAAAAGGCTTTCTAATAATAACAAAAGCACAATATAATAAATGTGCATCCTGTTTTAGGGTCAAATGTAGAGATCACATGGAAATATATGCTTTCAACCTATCCCGTCTCCACTTGAAAACCCATTAGTGTTGCAACTCTCAACAAGCACAAAAAAAGGAAAAAGCCTCAAGTACTGGACCATCTGTTGGGCCTTTTGTGCTTATTTCTGTTCTATTACAGTGTCGTCTTACATTTCAGCATTTACATTTGTTTGTGTTTATGTGTAGGACTGTCATATAAAATTTCAGTTCAGGCAGATCCAGACAGAATTTTCAACGGCACATTACACAATTGCAATAATCCGTTATGGAATAAAAGAGATGCTTTTACAAGATATGCTACAGATGGGACTGTTTCTTTCTCCAAACAAAACTCATACATTTCCATGACTGCACATCAATAATAAACAAATCTTACCCGTTAACTGTCACAGCACTTCAGTACATTTTTGTGTCAGACATAGTTTGGTTTAAAAGCATAAAACAACAAAATCATGATTAAAATGTTTATCATGATAAATTATGTATTTTCTTAATTATATACTGGAAATAAACTTTAGATATTAATTAGGTATTACTCCGATTATATTAAACGGCATTTTTTTTTATTACTTTGTTTTGAGCGAATGTTGCAAAATGTTTTATATTTAATCATATAAATTATTCATATTTATTATAATAATAATTTAGAATAATTTATGTTTAAGTTAGATTAATTCGAACAGTTTCAAAGTAATATTGCATACAAATCTAAACTGAATGTATAATTGCTGTATAAAGTATTCATTTTAATATTAAAATGTTTCAAACATTGCATGTTTTCTTATGAATATTTTTTTATTAATGAATTTAAAAGTTTCTTTTTTCCTTGTAACTTCAATATCACTTTCCATATCCCTTTAACAAAAGCCTGATTACATCAACTTTTAGGAAGTGACATAATTCTGCAGGGCAGACAACAGAACAAGCACAGCAAATATTAGCAATGGATCTAATAAATTCTAATGTTTTGTGATATTAGATACTCTCAACATCCATCCTGTTTCATTAATTTGTATTAACCACTTTGACAATAGCTTCAACCTGCCGTCCTCATACAGTAAGATAACTCACACATACCCATTATTTCCCAACTTTAATAAATCCAGTTAGATGTTTAGACCACATTCAGCACATTTTGGGTACCTGGCAAAATATTTGGTATAAAACTAAAAAGTGATTCTTAATCGTTTAATCTAACCATAAAAAAAAATAAAATAAAGTAAGTGCCTCATACAGTATATTACCCAATCAGCCCAATCTGGTGTCGTCTGTGGTGGATGTTCCTCGCCCCGGAGCATTAGCCCACAGTTTGTTTGTTTATGTTAGAGAGGAACCTCAGTTCTCGCTGCACAGCTGCACTCCCGTCCGCCACAGGGTCAACGGACACTCTCTGATTGGCTGCAGCTCCGTCTCAATTGCAAAGAAAATATGGTTGCTTTCCAGAAGAACAGTAACTATGATAATCATAATTGATGGGAGAGTCTGGCTCAATCAAATATAGTCTTAATCCTTCCACCTCTGACTAATCATACGCCCCAAAAATTAGAAAATGCTAATTAAACATGTTTTTGGAGTGGCTTGTTTGGAGTTATCTTGTCCTGCATTAGGTATTTTAATGGAATTACATAATATGCTGACTATTAAATTGTATTGGAGCATATTTGACAAGACAAGTCAATGGTTTAGAAGCATTATGATGACATTAAGGCCTGGCGTCATAGACAGAGCTCAGGCCAAGCCAGAATTAAGCCATAGTTCAATTAGGACATTTACATAATTTTCCTTCACATTCCTTATTAAAAAGCATTACTGGTGTGCATCTTAAGACAAAATAAAAGCACTGACATGTTTCAGATCAGTTAAAACAGCTCAGAATTACATTTGGTATAGGTCTAGGCTTAAGCCTGTTTGTGAAACCAGGGGTAAAGATTAGCTTTTAATGACAGAATTGTTTGTTTTAATTTCATATAACTGAACATGGACAATCCATTGACTATAGGTTAATGGTCAGATCATTTACGTTCAACTTAACTCACACTTTCTTAAAATACAGTAAATTAATGTTAAATTAACTGCCCAAATTATGCAGTAATCTCTCAAAGTATTTTTCACATTGATACTTTATATTGATATAATTGTTAGTTGAATTAAATATATTTATGTCAAAGCATTAAAATGTAAATGAAAACTAAAACTTAAAGCTTAAAAAATTACAAAATAACATAAAATTACTATTAAATAAAAACGTTAAAATGAGAAATTAATAAAAAATAAAGCTAATTCTTAATAACGATTAAATATATGACTAAAATAACACTGGTCTATTGTACTCCACTGTGGTCCAGGATGATGATCAGCTTTTGCACAAACAGTTTTATTTGTTTAGCTGAATATCGTGCACTTCACACTCACATGATGAACGGAACAACCCTTAAGCGATTAAAACAAGGTTCTCATCAGTACTAACTAACTTTAACGATTCAAACCCTAACAAATCAGTGACATTACACAAACAAACTCATAAACTGAAAATACTCCCTTCTCTTAACAAAAAAGTTGCACAACATCCTTTAAAAACTAATAACAAGAATTAGCAATGAGCTAAGACTGCATTGCATCATGATCAACTGTCACAGTTCACTTTAAGTTGAATCTTCTCAGTTGATTCAGTTTAGAAAGCCAAATGATTCATTCCAAATTCAGCAGTTCTTGAGAATTTGATATTATCTGTAATGCCGGTTGTGGATCGTTTTCAACCTTATCTGATTGCATTTCCAGAAATGGTGACTTTGTACAATAAAAGTGTAAAATATGACATGATATGATATCCGCTATATCCTTTGCTTATGTTCTAGAGAGTATGATGGATTGCTTTCTTCCCTAAAGGTCTGCCTGGCAGATCGCATTATCAGATTGTGCTGTAAAACGTGCATGTACTTTGACAGGGAAAACGTATATTTAACATCTTTCACCACAGCTCTGGAATTTGTATTTGTGTTCCATAATCTTTGAAGCTTCACCAGCTGTGATGGCTTTACAGATGATAAAGCCATCACCAAAAGCCCAGTATAATCGTAAATTTAGCTTTCCACAATCATATTTGGCTTATTTATGAATTCTACAGACAGAAGCTAATTCTGGTGTTTAATACATTGGGGAACAATAAAAATACAATAAAAATGGCAGTTTCAAATAAAAACAATGTTTTTAAAATATAATGATGAACCGTGATATTTTAATTTATAGATGCAGAAGACCGGGGTTAGTTGTTACATCCTGTTTAATTCTTAGTTAGATTTTTTACTTTAAATATTGACTACTGAAAACTCAGTATCGTTTTTATGGTCCAGGAAACATGCAATTCATTTTAAGATTTTGTTTTCCTTTTCAAAAGCCAGATGTCACATTATTTTGTGTGGCCTGTTATGTATTTAACATGATGCCCCAGCAGGTTGCTGTGTAATTAAAGCAAATTGAATCATTCATTCAGCAGATTCATTCAAAATGTCGCTACTGATCGGAGATGCAAAACAATTCAGATTAGCTTGAAACTTTTTATTGCAAGGCAACAAAAACCGACAAATAACCAGAAATGTTGTGTAAATTGCTGAAATTTAACTTCTACTAATAGATTAAAATGTTAATAAAAACTATGCAACATTGATCTTTGAAACGCTGTTATTTAGAACTATTACTTTGCCTAAATATGTAATGGAATAAAATAATTGGAAAGTGATGAAAATATAAGGCAAAAATCAACATAGCTTGGTAAACTTTCTGTAGGGGTGTATATAAACCGAAATATATATATTTAGTACAATAATTTTACATTTCCATTCAGAAGAGGAAAAATATTTAGAGTTCGATTACTTTGCAAAAGAGAAAAACATGTCAAATTTGCAGACGCTCCCTTATAAGCCATTATCTTACAAACATTAGTGCGGTGTAGTTAAGTAGTTTTATGTCATTTAGTATCGAGGTAAGAGCACAAGCTATAATGTTACAATTAACTGTACATTAAATAACAATATTTACTATTAATATTTAGGGTGCTCACATAGGTCTTTCTCTGTGTGACAACTAGCCCCGGTCTCTTTATACAGTCTGGAAAGACTGTTGTAGTCATCAGTATCTGGTTGTGGGTGTCAGTGAGAAGAAGTCAGTGATGTTGAAGTCTCCAGTGGCTCTGACAGTGGGGCGTCTCTCTGTAACCATGCTCACAGAATTAGTAATAGGATGTTCTCAGACCGGGGGGCTATTTTTGGGGCATTCAGTACAAGAGAATAGTGACTAGATCTTTGTGTTCTTTGAAAGCCTCTCTCTCTGTGTGTGTGTTTTCTGAGTGTGTTCTGTTTGACCTCACTCTGAGAGCTTGAGCAACTGAGTTGTAGTGTAAAGAGAAAGCTGGAGATGTTCCAGACTCATGTATGTATATGAACATACACACAGGGCTTTCCCTTTGACATCAGGCTAAACACTTTAGTCATTGAGGGACACATAACATCCCAGTCTTTCCTTTTCTGAGTATCCGGACTCTCTCTGGACACTGCCTGTGTAATGAATGTTAAGCATAGCACAAAAACATACGATGCATTATTGAGGATAAATGAGTATGTTACTGCTGTCTGAGGAAACAACATTGTTAATATTATTCACAAAGTATTTTAGCATATTTAGCTGTCAGAAAGACAAGCTGGAAATATCCCTGTGTCCAGTCTATGTGCACATTCCTGTCCCGTCACCGGCACGCTGTCACAATGGATTAGTGGCTCAATGCCACCATAAACAGCCCCACCATCAACACAGTCTTTTTTATGCACTGTTAATTTCCAATTTACAATAAACTGACACTCTGAGACCCTTTTGAAAAGATCTAGTCAAAGATGCCTGTAGGAGTTTCTATCATAATTTGGAACCAATCCTAAAAGGACTTTTCTTGAAAAGAGATTGTTTTGGACACATCATTCCCAATAGGAGTATTATATTTCTAAATCATGAAATACAACTTTTTATACTCATTTAGCCTGTGTATTTTAAGTTTATTCTCATACTATAAACTATACAAACTTACTCCAACCTTAAATGAAGCAGATCAAATGTTATATTTTATATATAGTGGTAAAATCTCCTTGAAGGTTCTGATAAAGTTTTTAGTTTATGCATACTGTACAAATTTTTGTACCATTTGTCAGTGTTTAATAAGTGTCTTGTGCTCTTAAATGCTGTATTTATTGAATGTTTTGTTATTTAATTTATTTAAAAATGTAAATATTCTTGCAAAACTGAATTTTCATTACTCAAACATCATTACTCCAGTCTTCGATCCTTCAGAAATCATTTTATAACATTGATTTGCTGCTCAAGAAATATGTGTGATTATTTCCAGTGCCTAATATGTATATATATAACAGTCTCACTGCAATTCGTACATATTTTACAAGTTGGCAAATTGGTATTTATTTGCATAAATTAGTTTGAATGACTTATACCTAACACCGCCGCTAAACCTACCCATCACTGGGGTTTAGACAAATTATACAAAATCACGAGGTCTTATGAATTTGTACAAATTAGCATGATTTTCCACCTCGTGAATACGTACACATTGGTTGTGAGACTGTGTTGGTATTTTTTATTTATCTTATGTGACCTCTTAAGGATAAAGATCATAGTATTCCAAAAGGAACCTTTGTTGAGGAATTCCTTTCCTAAACATTCCTGCCCTTCTGTTTAAGATGTTTTCCAGAGATCTGTGGGTAACACTGACTGATACCTCTCCAGTAACAGACCTGATGGACTCTGCGTGTGCGGATGTACCCGTTATGACCTTTGTTTTATGTCCTGACCTCTGAAATACAAAGAAAAGTAGGTGACTGTGTCAGAAAGGGGAATGCATGGCCTGTTCAATGCATTGGCTTTCATTTACATGCATTTACAATAGGTGCATTTACAAGTAATTCATTTGAGTGAGCCTGATGTGCTTACAGTTACTATACTTTTGACATATTGCAATACTAGCCTCAATTATAGATAGCTTGGAAGCAAGAGTGAAGCCAAATGTATAGCATTCTCAGAATCGGCTGAAAAACTTCATTTAGCTTTTTTATGATATATGAACGGACAAAACGAAAAGGCAGGTGGAAAAATCAAGATGCCTCTTTAGAAAAATAGAGAAATTGTAAAGAGCAAGTATAGACTCAAAAGCACTGACTTTGTCCATCTGCTTTTAGTTTAAAAGTGAGATGTGTCAGATGATTGCTGCAGGAATGATTCCCTGCGGGTCAGCCCTGCTTCTGCTCACTATGGTCCCGTTCAAGCCACAGTTTTGTACAGTTGGTCCAAGTATTAACACAAACCTTCAATTTAGAAAGTCCTTGTGACTGAAGCAGACCTGCTAAACTGAGCTCAAATCCAGTCATGTTAATCAGGCTAGTCATATTATTTGTTGTGCTCTTTGACCCTGAGTTTCTGTCTTAACACACTGTGTCATGCTGAAGCAAGAAAGGTCATGTTTGTCCGTCAGCAGTAAGGCATGCTGGGGTATTAAAGTGGAAAGATAACATGATAAAATTAAACTAGTCAGCATACAGGGGGTCTGTATAAATATCTCGTCTTCTGAACCGTTTTTCTCACACCTACAGATGTACAAAATTAAATCCCTTAAAAGATGTTCAAAACACAATATCCCAGAATATTAATAAATGGAAGCTGGAACATTTTTTATTTTGTCCCAGTAAAAACCAGTGTTTGCAAAAAAGAATATTTTGCAAACATGAATAAAAAAAAAAAAATAATAAAAAAAAAATATATATATATATATACTGTATATATATATATATATATATATATATATTTTTTTTTTATGTTATAAATGTTTGCAGAATGATGCTATATTTATGAAGATAGCAGTGGTCCAGGATAAACACATTTTGGTTATGGGATGTTGTAAAGTTGAGCAATGCTATAACAAAGGGAAATAATGGGTAGTTTTGTGTTATTAATGAATACTATAATTAAAACATTAGCTGATTTTGGAATCGAATAGTGGTGTATTATTGCTTTTTATTTATAATTTTAATACAATGAATATATATATATATATATATATATATATATCATTTTAATACAATGTAATATGAAAACTTCTGACTTATTTCTTTTAATTTGAAAATTAAAAGATTAAAATTAAAATAATTTTTTTCAAATATATATATGCTAATATTTATTTTTGAGGTGGTAACCAGATACCACAAGCTTAAATTATTTAATTTATTTCAATAATTAATTATTGTTTTATTATTTATTGAAATAGTTTAATTTATCTACTTATTTCACTGAAAATTAAATAGACTGATTAAATTTATTCTTGCACACTGCATTTAGTATTACATACTTTTAGCAAAACCTTATTTTCAAGACGTGGTCAAACAAGCAGGGTCAAACACCAGCAAACTGTACAATCCAGGCAACAATCCAGGCAAAACAAAGTGAGGGTCGGGGCAGGCAGCAAACAATCAAAAAAAATAGAAAACAGTCCAAGATCAAAAAGACAACGAAACAAGCAAAACACAGGAACTAGAAAACAAGGAATATGCTAAACAATAATCAGCGTAAGAGAGAGGGTGAGGGAACACAAGACAGAACCAACCAATGAGAACAAGACACATGCAATACAAGGAACTAATCAGAACACAACAGATTTACCAGGGTAGCACAAGACACATGGGAAATGGGGTCCAGAAACCAATGTCTGAGTCCAGGGTGGAGTGCCCTCTAATGGAGTTTATGAGCACTCCAGCTGGCGATCGATACACATGCATTCCGAAAAATTGTATATTGTGCACAGTACTGTATATATATTGAGGAAGTAGTGTATTAGTATATCGACATACTGTAGCTCTCCAGTGTATATACTGTATGTGTGAGGTCACAGCTGACCACCTGTGCTTGAATCAGAGATTTTCTGCTTGTCAAAACAGACAACAAGTTTACATATTTTTTATAAGGGGCGGAAAACCCTTCTTGTGTAGACCACACAGATTTTATAGAAAAGATTCCTGAAGGACCCGAGAAAGAACCGGCGCTTTCCTCAACACAGTCTGTCAGAAAAAGTTTGTATAGCGCCTTCCACAGAATATCCTGCTAAAATGCATACAGAAGATCAGTATCACTATTATGGTGTACAATGTGAAAATAATCAAGATACACGTTACCTTTTACTCTAACAAGGAATAACAGCTCCCCGCTGCAGGTCATTCACCCCCGTCAGACATAATTTGGCATGATTTGTTGTAAAATCTGGTGCAGTGACCCAGGAAAGCTAAAGTGAACAGTATGCACTACAGTTAAAGATGAACATGGCTCTTCCTTTCTCAAAACTTGCATCCTAAAGCTGCCAAAATGAATAAAACAATAGGTGCTTTAAAAGACAGTCAAAATAATTGACTCCTGGCTCATATTAAACTTGAGTGTATAACTTGTCCTATGAACATGACTGATAACTCAAACTGTGTGACTTATTGCTTCCTTTCAAAGCAAGAAGGTTGAGTATATATATATATATATATATATATATATGAGAAACAGCGCTGTATAAGATATTTAGACTGTGTGTTTTAAAAATAAAACAAATGAAAAAATGCCAACATTTTTTTTTTGTACTTTCCTTTTAAATCTTCACGAGCCCCGCTGACTCCACCCCTCTTTTCCGAGGCACTCTCGGAGGATCTGTTTTTTAGCCGTATTCATAGTGAAACTTGCTAATTAGCACATTATTATGAAAGGAGATGTGCAAAGATTCATTAAAAGACATTATACTCACTGCTTCTGTAGGTGAGGCTGGATCATGAATGATTCGGGCGAACATAAACACATTTCGGTTGATCAAGGGTGCCTTTCTCTTCAGCACCAAACATAACGTTAATCTTCCCCATTTCTCAGATGTCGGTGGTAAATAACTACTGCAATTTTTATTAATACATTTAACAACAAAAAACCTCAATTTCTCAGGAGTCTTGCTTGTCTCTGCGTCTCGGTCTGATGGCGGTTCACTCAGGGCGGGTCTGAGGTAAGACACCAGTTTAGTCTGTGTGACACACTGCTGTCAATCAACTATTATGAGAGTGGCCTCTGTCAGTGTGACGTCACACCGACATGCATTTGAGAATGGCTTGATTTCAGAAGGGGCAACTTATTTTTATTAAATAAAAAGAAAACTAATGGTGGATCTTTATCATTGTAGGGTGGTTGTGTACAAACCCTCCCAAACCATTTCAGTCCAAACAGCTTGTGAAAGTGATGACCCAATTAAGCATTTTATTACAAAGTGTGGTTTAGGTGTTATTTTAACACACACACAAAAAACTTGGTCTGATCATTTTTATTATAAGAAACATGAATGTTGGGAGGCTGGCTCAGTGAGGGTAAATTATGTTAATATGTGTGTGTTAGCTATAACTGTTGTCTCCATATGAGGTCCAAAAGAGGGTGTGTGTACAGCAGCTCTAAAAATACACAGGAGGTGCTGAGCATATATCGTGTTGCAGCTAAACCAGTGAGATGTACTTCATGTGAGTTTAGTTCTTCTTTTGCAGTTTAGTTTGGAAAAACTAGAAACCTCCAAGCATGGCTGAAACCAGTGTAGATGGAGCCAAAATGACAGGTATAGTCTGACATGTTTAGATATGGGCTGTTTTTGTTGGTGCTTTTAATGGTGTGGTTTGAGCAAAATCTATATCTGCCAGATATAGTATAACGTTTCACACGGGGTTGTTGACCTTGCTGGTTTGAGCATGAAGTCTAGAGTTCATCTCATTGTGTGTTTGTGTATTGCATTTTTTAACAAGTGTAATCTTATTAAATTGTTTTTGGCCTGCCATTTGTAGTTGATTCATAAGATGCCACTGTAGTATTGGTTGTAACAACTTTTTAAAATTATTTTTATATTTGAATTATTTTCATTAAACGAATGAATATTTGATAGTTTGATAATTGGATGTGTTTTTTGTACTGACTAATGATTGTGATTCTAATTACACTGGCCCTGTCAACCTCTTGAGGTCACATCCACATATATGTAGCCACTCCCCTTTTATAGTTTGGGTTAAAAATTAGACCTGTCAGAGTATGATCACATGTCTGTATGTGCATGTAACATACATACGACCTTGCCAGTCAAGTGTAATACAATCTGTTCTATGGTTGTGTTATTTTAACCCTTTGTAATTTTCCTCTATGAGTGAATGATTCCCTGTGGCTTTTTACATTCAACATTTGACCTCATTTCAGGACTTTACAGGTAGTTTCATTACGTGCACAATGCCAGAAGAGGTAGTATTACCAAACTAAAAACTTTTTTTTTCAGTTCATTATGTACAATGTCATGTACTAACTGTTGGTTCTTTTTTTATTTTTATTATTTTTTTAAATGGTTGATGCTGATACTGTATGTTACAGAGATGGGTCGATATTTGCATATACGTAATAGAAATACTGCGTGTCAAAAGGTTGTACTGGTGTAATTACATTGATATGATCAGATGCTTTTTTTTCTTACCACTCATTTTAATCATGTTTTTATCATAGAACCTTTTTTTAATGGGGTGGGGGAAATCATTAGTATTCCTATTATGAATAAAAGTCATATGGATTTTAAACTGCATGAGGGTAAGAAAATCATTATATCATTTTTCAAGTTTGGGTTAAGTAATACTTAACAGTTTTTTGTTGTTGTTGTTGTTGTTGTTTTTACATAAAAATAATTGCTTTTTGGATTTGCTTAGCTAGCACAAAACCTAATCTGTTTCTAATTTTAATTCTAAATTCAGCTTTCATAGTGCATTTAGTTTGCATTTAATATAAAATAAACACTTCTGATAGAGACAATAGTTTTGAGTATCTTATTTCTGATTATCTGTATCTTCTTAGACTCTTCAGGTGGAAATACAGCCATTAAGTGTGAAAAAAAGACAGAGGGAAACTCTGTCTTTAGCTGGCTGTTGGTGCTGGCTTTGCTGGGAGCTTGGCTGTCTGTGGGTGTCTTGTGGTTTGACCTAGTTGACTACAACAGTGTGGTTGGTAAGTTTTTTTTTTTCGGTTTCGTTTTTTCTAAACCGTCTTGCAGGAAGGTAAATGTCTCACATTTTTTTTTATGAACATATTGTCGGGAGACACAGGGAAACTACTGCAAAATATGAATAAAAACGCAACTAAACAAGATGAAATAATATTATAACATTTTGATTTAGCATAGTTTTTTTATTTTTGCAAACCACATTTAGTCTCGTGTTTATTCGTGAACAATATATACATTTAATTATGGCCATCGTCACATGACCAGCATTTACGTTGTGTCTCGTCTCATTTTTGTCACGTGATAAGACTTATTGATGACAATATTTAGTCGTGATTTTCGTTGATAAACACACTATTGAATCAAGATATGTTGTTATAAGAGGTGTGGGTGTTTTTATGTCACTGTATTTTCTGAAGGAAGATCAGAGCTGCTTTGTCTACAGCCTGTTCGGTGTTGTGCCGAATATTGACTCCCCTCGTCCAAATCAATAGTAATCCTAACCTCACACCTAACACTAAACCTACCAATAATAGTGGAGGCATAATCTGTCAGGGGTCAAAATTCAGCACTTTACCGGAAACCTCTCATTTCTCATGCTTAAAGCATCTGCTGCTGGCAGAGAATGAGTTTGCATTAATAATAAATCTGCTGTTGTTGTTGATTCTAGTGTTGGGTTTGAGTCCACCTAATTCGAGTCCCAGTTGACTCCAAGTCTTTTACCAGTCAAGTCTAAGACAAGTCAGAGTTCAAAGGTCTAACTCAGGTCCCAGTCTAGTGAAACACTACCATTTGTCAGTATCTTAAGCTTGTTTTAATCTTTACTACTATAAAAGACATAAAATACTACTATTTGTTACAATTAACAAATCAAACCTCTATTGCCATTTTCATTTTTGATTTTAAGGCTATTGGGTGCCTGCCTATAGATGAGCCACACCTGCATATAATTATATTTACATTTTTACCATGGTATAAAGGTGTAATAATAATTAGTAAATAAAATAAGAAATATATTTTCACTGTTGGACATGTTTTTCCCAAAAAAAGGAAGAAAAAAAAACGTTCTGTTTTAGTTCTTTTGACCCATAAAAACTTTATTTTTCTAAAAGATGCCACCATTTTAAAAACAAAACGGTTATTTAATTACTTAATGTAAATAAAATGTTCTCAAGCTTACTGAAGGCAAGTAAACAGTCTAATTATTAATTACAAGCAAAAGGATAAATAAATATATCAATCAAAAATATTATTGAAATGATTAAGGTTTTCATAGGTCTATATAAAATACAGAAACATCTTGCATGCATTTTATCAGGGGTTAAATTTGGATTTGTTCTATGCAGAGCACTTTGGTTTCAGGCTTTTGAAGGGTGCACATGGGAATGCAAAGCCCACAAAATCCTGCATCAATTGGTAATCTGTAAAATATAACAAGTTGAGAGTGTGTTCTGCTGTGAACAAATGCTGATCAGAATCTTTCTTGATGCTAGCAATTAACAAAGCTACATCTGTGCAGAATTCAAGCATCAAATCTAAAACTTTTTAAGACCAAAAAAAATAAAAATAGATGAATATGTCTATGGTAATGGATTAAACTGTAAAATGACTCATGATTAAGAGATTAGTCATGAGTATGAGTATTTAATGGGTAAGAGAGGTTTATCAAAAATGCAATTATTGATTCTTTTGGAAGATAGTGGTTTCCCTGTTAACAGCAGCGCTGCACTCCAGATATCAGATGGACACTTCACAGAGTGTGATTATGCGATCTTCCTTTAGATGATCTTGTGATGCATTTTAAAGCAAAGGTGGGGTTGATTTTGATTTCATATGAAATTGTCTATTTTTATATATAGTAGCCTAATAACAAATATTTTTTGTCAGTGATAAAAATATGATTTAAGTGTAGTGTAAGAAAAAATAAATGTTTAAAAATATAAATTTAAGAGGAAAGTCCACTGAAGCCCAATTTAATCCTTGCATTAAATTAATGCATGTAAAAGTAAAGTACTGCACAATCTTCATTCTTTGCATTAAATATAAAGGATTGTATTAGTCAGTAAAGTAATTTACTCAAGAGTGACTTTCTCTTTTTCTTTTGCTGTTTGATTCACTTGTATAATGTAGTCGGCAGCAGCAGGTTTGCGGAGCTTTCTCTTTAAGTGAACACTCTTTTCAGTGAGTGCGTAGATAAACCCACAGCTTTTAAAAACTGGACAAGACTTGAAAACACAAGCAAATACTGAATATCGTGATAATGCACTCAGTCCGTAACATTTCCTTTTAAACACTCCCTGAACTCGGTTGGACTATTTCGAGTCGAGTCGGAGTAAAAATGCATCCAAGTCAATGACAAGTATGAGTCTTTTAAAAATCAGACTTGATCGGACTCGAGTCCGAGTACTCCAACTCTAATTGATTCTATTGAATCAATAGAAAATCATAAACCAGCATCCCAGCATCAAACATGCATAACAAGCATGCTGTTTTTTCAGCAGGGTAAAAATAAGCGGCACATGGATTTACGCAGATATTTTAGTTCTGCTGAGCTAAATAAGATGGGTCAGAGTGATGAAGGGACGGCCAAAGAAAAGCAGACCACCACAGCGTTAAAAGGTTCTGAAAAATCTGACTATGAGGCAAGAAGGAGATGATATGCCGTCGAGTGGCATTTTCTCATCCTCATTCTCAAACCAGAGCTGTGTACTGTTAAATCATGCTCGGTGTCAATGGGTGAATGGTTCATTATGGATGTACAGGATCAACAATAGCACAAACAGCATCTGAGACAAAAAAACTAAAAGTTTAGGATTGGAAATGCATTTGGTTTATTGTGTTGGACCTTCTTTTCTCTGCATTTTTACTTACTCATTTCTTTTTAAGTAATTTATTTTGTCTTTGCTCAATGAAAGGTGCTCTTGGAGGAGTATATGATGCTGATGGTGACGGAGACTTTGATGTTGAAGATGCCAAAGTTTTGTTGGGTGAGTGAGACTTGCCTGTGTGTGGGGATTTTTCTGGCATGACTGACTGAGGTGACCACGCATTCTGTCATTCTGTCTCTCTTTTTTTTGTCTGCCTTAAGTGTTTATTTATACAAACATAGATGTTCGGACTTAAGATAAGAAAGTGGTATAAACAAGCTTTTCCTGTGCCACTAAAGTGTGAGAATTTCATAAACATGGTTGTACTCTCACAGACTATGTCTCAAATGCAGAAGTGCATTTGAGGCTTCCTGTCATTTGATGGTGTTAGCAAATACGTAGCTTGAAACTATTTGGTTGAGTCAGGCATCTCATAACTCATATGATAAATTTAAAATTCTTATAATTACTTATAACTTATAATGCTGACACATTTAGAATTATTAGTGGGATTTGGTGGGGCAGATTTTTTTTTTATGACTATTTTTAAGTAATTCATTATAAATGTAGAGACAGATTGGTCTGTTTATTGACAGGAAATAATATCCACTAAATCTGCACATGAACACATTGCTTTCTACAGTGAATTCATATTGCAGTGTTAAGTGACTCCACAAATTAATTTGCTTAATTACTTAATTTGAATTGTATGTTACAATCTGTGGATAAAATCAAGTTGTGTGCATAAATGAATTTGTATTTATCGGTATCATTCATTTAACTTTCTTCCCTTCAGAAAATGCTACTGTGGCTACTAAGGAAAAAACTTTAAGAAAGAATATCACAACTGAGGGAGACAGTATCCAAGCAGACCATTCCAAGCTTTCGTGTAAAGATTTTTGTGGCTGTGTACCTATGCTGTGTGTTTGACAGTTGTGTTTGCTTGCACTAAGAAAGCTGCAAAAGAATGTAGGTTTTCTGTTACACTGGCATGTTGGAAGGTATTCATTGTTGTTTGAGGAAGCATGCATTATACACCGCTTTCCAAATTATTATGCAAGTTACAATTCTGGTTATATATATATTTTTTTTTACAAGAACATTTTACCAGTCACAAACCACATCACTCTTAATAACTCCTATTGAATTTGTTTTTAATCATATATAAGTGATATGTAATTGTTTGGGAAGGCTGAACGTCACAAACTCCTTTTATTCAGGTGTTCCAAATTATTAGGCAATTTTTCTTTTTCCAGATTCAAGAGTTCTCGTTCCCTGGTAATACAATAGAGTATATGTGAAGAGCTCTTTTCCAAAACGCGATAAACGCCAAATATAAAAAAAATGAGTTTGTCATGCCATTTTGTTGTGTTTG
>JAUCNO010001758.1:19912427-19922878 GCA_032353835.1 Enteromius viviparus
ATACCACTGCTGCAAATACTGTACAACTTACATTAGTTTACAGCTTGAATAAAATGTAAACATATAGAAAAAAATATATAGCATGTTTTAGTAGAGCAAACAAATCATATTATAGAATGTCTGCGTCTGGTGTGCGATACTTCGAGCTGTCCTAGACGCTACGCGGCGCGGCGCTCCGGTGTGCGACCCCCTTTATTCAGTTATGATTATTGTTATTATTATTAAATTGAACAATTTGCCAATAGCAGCTAACTAAATTCATGTGATGTGTGTACTTCTAGGCATCTTTGCTTTCCTCTTTATGTGTAATTTGGAAGGAAAGTATGTGCCTTTTGAATGAATTGATTTTAAATGAGTAACTTACCAAAAGATGCTAAAAAGTCAGCATTTTCAGATTTATGGGTTATTCGAGCTGCTCGGATATTCTGACTTATTATGTTTTGGGTGGTTGCTAGGGAGTTCTAGGTGGTTACTAGGGTATTCCTACCTGTAGCACGGGTGTTCTGGAAGGTGGTAAGGTGTTTTGATCTTTTCTGGGCAGTTGCGGACATATTAAAAGTACTAGCACACTTCTTTTCAAAAAAATGTATAGTACATGTGGTGAGGGATTGGTTTAGAGCCAGAGTTTAATACTTAGGTCTAAATGTTTTATATAAAAGGCTGCAAAACAGCATTATCCATCCTATTGTAAAGTCCCAAGGTAGCGGCCCAAGGTCTCCGTTTAACATTTATTTCTGCTCAATCTAAGAATTTCTCAGAAACATCTGGAGATGCTTTGAAAAAAGTGTCATTTTGACTTAAACTTGACTTATTGGAAGAATCCTTTTAAAGTAATGCATTATACATTGTTTCCACAAGTCGTTTGGAGAGTAAGGTCTTAGTCCTGGAGTCGAAGCAGAGGACGGAGCTGGAGGACATGAGGGAGGAGAAAGAGCGATTGCAGGACCTGGTTAAGAGACAGACAGCTGCCATTACAGCTCTGGAGAGACAGCTGAGAGCGGCCAGCACCAACAACTCAGCTCTGCAGAGACAACATCAGCAGCTCATGAAGTCCGTACACACACTTATTGGCATGGTGTCTTCTGGGACAGGTAATAAACACACTCCTTCAAAGGGATTGTAAACCAAAAAAATAAATAATTTGCTAAAAATGTACTCATTCTCAGGCCATCCAGGATGTAGATAAGTTTGTTTCCTCATCAGAACAGATTTAGCATTCTCTCATTCTGATGGCACCCATTCACTTCAGAGGATCTACAGGTAAGCAAGCGATTTGATCAGTTCTGATGAAGAAACAAACTTATACGACATCTGGATGGCTGGCTGAAGTTTTCCGCAATTTTTTTGTTGGCCTGTTTCACTTCATCGTATTTAAGCTAAAATGCATTTCGAATGCCATGTCGTGTTGATTTTAAGGTTTTGATTAGATTCTTTGCAGTTAGAGTACAAAGCAAGGTTACTTGTCTGAGAATGACAGACATGTCTGATTTTTTGTGCTTACCATGGCTTTTAAATCTGGTGGCAGATTCTTAACATGACCTGAAAGTTCTGGTTAATTAAGTGTGACACTAATGATAAATCGAGCAGCCGTGATTCATGAAGAGAGAAGGGATAAGCTCTCGCTAGTGATGTCTTTGGCAGCGTGCTCCTGTGTCTTGGATGTAGTTCACATGCGTCACAACACGCACTGATAAGCTAAATCTAGACTGCTGCATTTTATACGGACAGAAGACATGTCAGTTAATAAATGGCTGCATGAAGGTTCACTCAAAGAACCAAATGTACCAAATTTTCTAAATAAAATCTCTCTCGGGTTCTTGACAAACAAACACATTGTGTTGAATGTTTAAATGACTCATCCAGAAACTAGACCACTAAAGACTTCATATTTGAAAGCTTGAGGTCATGTGATTATTATAAATCTTGTTCTTTTGACAACAGAAACCACATTGTTTTGTCACACTGTGTGGCAAATCCATAAAAAAATCTTTGAGATTATATTAATGTCTGTTGTTTTATTATCATATTTATTATATATAATTTCATATTTATAATATATAATGAATAATATCATATTTATTTTCATATTATCATGCTTATTTAGTTTTTATTAATTTTATATTTCAGTTTTAGGAGTCTTGGCAACTAAAATATATAAATTATATATTAGACACCATTCATATGCTTCTATAGTATTTCTTTTTATTTTTAATTAATATTATATTTTACATTGTAATTTGAGATTAAAACTATAATTTTGTTATTTTTCCCTATTTCATTTTTATTAATGTTTATTTTTTATTTAGCAAATGTCAGAAATTATGAAAATGTTTTCTGTTAATGTTTACTTTATAATATTTAATGTTCTTTAATAGTTTTAGTTTAAGTTAACAACGCTGGAAAAGGAAATAAATCAATTCTGAACCCCAGAGCCTCTGTTTTTCTTCCTTACAGGCTTCTCATCAAATGAGCAGCACTTCAGAGACTGTGCCGAGGCCTATAAATCCGGTCACAACACCAGCGGAGTCTACCACATTTACATCGGAGACATGACTGAGCCAACCAAGGTGTGGAATGCGTTCTTTCACAAGTATGAGAAATGGGTGCGATGTGTCTTGGCTGTGACATACAGAACGAGGAATGTAAGACAGTAAGACTGAGATGGTTCATATGCTTCTGACAGGTCTTTTGTGATATGGTGACAAGCGGAGGTGGTTGGACGGTGTTTCAGCGCAGGGCCAATGGAAGTGTGAACTTCCAGAAAAGCTGGAAAGATTATAAACTGGTGAGTGGACATAAATGTTAAAAGATAACATCTGAAGAGTTCATTTGCAAAAACGGATGACTATAATATTGCACATTACAAGTAATATCATTCATGCTGCTGCTTGGCTTGCTTTAATTAGGTAATAAAAAAAATTAAAATTCATTAAAGTTCATTGATTTTTTTGTTTGTTGTTTACATATTAAAGGTTTGTTTTATAGCAAAGGCAGATAACAGCACATTTTATGTTTTAGAGTTAAAAACACTTGTATAATCTCTCCTCAGATGACAATGTAGACTCCTGATAAAGGTTGTTGTAGACTGTATGGATGTGATTAACACACAGAGCTTTTCCCTCACCTTTGTAACACACTGCTTTTGCAAGCTTTCGTGAAAACATTTCAGCTTTTATTTCCTCTATGTCCTTAATAAGATATCACAGGTTCATCAAGTTCATAGAAATTATCAATCCTCGCTCACTTTTAGTCAGCTTTGACAAAACTCTCAGCTAGAGCATCTTTTCAAAGTTAAAGCTGACCTGAATACAGTGCACTGATTCGCTAAAATGGATTTATTGGCTTCTGTTAAAAGCAACAAGGGCACCCTTTGGCTTCTACAGTAAAAAAATGAACTTGGCATGCCTCGAAAGTTGACAAAACCAGCTTTTTTGAGATTGAAGTCTCTGCAGCGCGAAAGTAGACGTTTCTCAATTTCTAGGTGTTTTCAAACTGCTGTGTGTTTCTGAAAATGATCTAACCCTACTCCTAAACCTACCCTCACTATGACGTCACATTGTGTCACCTGACACCCATCACCTTTCTGCAGAGACCTATACTTGGCTTTTTTGACAAAACGTTTTTAGGTTTCAGATTGCGCTATATGTGGGCAATAATGCATAATAATCAGCTCATTATTTTTTAAAGTGGCGTTTATCAGTTTTTGCAAATAAACTTTTCATGTAACCTTACAGTGGACTGTGCAGAACTTCCTAGCATCACATCAGCGTACAGACAAAGAGAACTCGTTACATTTGTAGAAAATAGAAGATTTGTAGAAGAAAATAGAGACATTTAAGAAATGTTTTTCTGTCTGTGCTGGGAAGACATAATTACAATTTTGGCATTATTCTGATGACATAGATTTAAAAACCAGCCAAAGCAGGATAAAGCTCGGCAGCTAAAATTAAAATTGTAAGTGACAGATTGGCGTCATTGGCAGTAGCTGAACTGTTTGGTACATTCTGTATGTAATAGCGGCACATTCTGCTGATATTTTAAGTGCTTAAATATGCTGAAATAGATTGAAAACTGGCAGTTCTGTGAAACTGCAGTGAAAATCAATACTGCAATTTTCCAAATTTTATTAATCTTGCCAAATATCATTGTGAGCATTCCTTTCTATTAAAAGCTGAGACTCTTTTTCTGGGAAATAAAAGACTGATGGTTCAATTGTTTAAATTAAGGAAACAAAACAGCTGCCTTGTGTCTAATGCAGTGTTTCATTTAAAACTGGAAATGTGATATTCCTGCATGATAAATATGCAACCACAAAGTTGTCCAGTATTAAGAAGATGTTTGCACAAGGAACTTTCACTCGTTGATGCATTTTATTTGCATTGAAGTCTGTGTAATTAACTACATACAAACTTATGTTTGAACTTCAAGTGTCGTTTTATTGCTTTCCCAAATACTGATTTCACAAGATGAATGGAACGCAGCATTGGTTTTATCATATGTTGTTCTCACAGGGATTTGGTGATCCTAGTGCAGAGCACTGGCTGGGTAATGAGGCTGTTCACCTGATCACCAGTCAAGCCCAGTACTCCCTCCGAGTGGAAATTAAGGACTGGGAGGAAAACGGCGCTTATGCTCTGTATGACAAATTCCAGCTGGCTGGGGAAAAACAGCAGTACAGGTATCACTGGTGTTAACAGAACAACCATGACTGATATTAACGATGTTCAGTAATATACAACGTCCCCATGTTTTCTCTTTCTCTAGACTCTTGCTAGGGAGCTATAGTGGAACAGCAGGACAGCAAAGCAGCTTAGCATCAAACGGCACAGGCTTCAGCACTCGGGATGCTGACAACGACAAGTGCGTTTGCAAGTGCGCCCTCATGATGACTGGAGGTGAGCTACTGCACGTCATCTCATTCAAAAACACGGTTATCAAAAGAGCCGTTCAAATGTTAAGAATGAAAATGTGACTCACCCTCAGGTCATTAAAGATTCAGATGAGTTTGTCCCTTCATCAGAACAGATTTGCAGAAATTTTGAATTTCGTCACTTGCTCATCCTCTGCAGTGAATGGGTGCCGCCAGAGTTTTTTACAAAAAAACTTGCAGGTTTTTACTTTACAAGATGTTAACTGATGGACAGGAGTGGTGTGAATTACTGGTGGATTATTGTGATGTTTTTATCAGCTGTTTGGACTCTCAGTCTGACGGCACCCATTCACTTCAGAGGATATATCATATCATATCATATCATATCAGTCAATACAGATTGCTTCAAAGCAGCTTCACAGTGATAGAAAGCAAAATAACAATCAACAATGCCTTCTTATTTCAACTGTGAAGCAGGTCTGAGAAAGACAATAGTCAATAGACAATATCAGCTCAAGTCAGTTCAGTATTAACTTACTTCAGTTCAGTGCCTGTGTAAAGTTATCAAACAGTATTAATGTCACAAAATTCATCAAATTAAAAAACTAATTTGATTCAGCAACTAAGCAGCTCCACAGAAGACAGTGGAATCAAATAGTTTGATTTTCATCTGATTGTTTCAGTGCAGTCAAATAAATGATAATCTTGAATACGGCTTATTACTTTGGGAATATTATTGCAAAATAAAACATTTAATAACATTTTGCTGTTCCCATGGATATAAGTTGGTTTTTGCATCTTTAATTCTATTATTCCCACTGACAAAAACATGAAAAAAGACCTTGATCTTAGATTATAAACAGTCCTGTCACATTTTTTGACGTAAAATATTTGTTACGTAAAGACTAATCTGATTGTAGATAGGCACTCACCAGTGCTTATTGAATGCAAGCCATCTACCTTCATATCCTCTCAGTCACATTTCTACTCTTGTGGCCTGGATGTGAAGCCGAAATGGTCATGAAAAATCCCTCTGATCCTCTTCTAATCGAAGAAAACGCAACCCCATCGCAGAATTATGTAAAACACGTCCAGAGTTCAGACGTGCATTCAACGCCCGCTATGCAAACAATTTACTCTATGGCTGCACTCGACTGCAGATCCCACACCTCTGGGGTCCAAGATAAACAGTTTTTAATAGCGTGCATTGCGATTGATTTTGAAAGTTGTTGGAGTTAATTACCATCGAAGCGGCTGGAGACCTTCGAGTGCCCTTTATGTTTGCATTTCAAATGGTAATCAAAAGATGGAAAGACGGATCCATCTGTGCGGCCCGTCCAAACTAAACACACGTTGAGGGAGGTGATACTGATTTAATCAGGGTTAGAGAGACGGTGTCCTCTCTGAAGAGTCAAAGTCTGGTTTTTATTGAAGAATCACAGTTTGCTTTGACAGGTCTTGCTGAGACATCGACCGCACAGTGGGAATAACATACCCTCTGAAACACTGATGCACTGTCGAGAGAAAAATAAAAAGACACAATATATAGGAAAGAGATGGGTCAAGGTTTTGATTGTTTTGAGGAGATGTAATTTTTAAGCCTGTCATCATTTGCTCAAGCTCGTGTCATTGCAAAACCAGTATGACTTTCTTTATTTTGTGGAATGCAAAATAAAATATTTTGTATAATCTTTAGTTTTTTTTATTCAATGAAAGCATGTTTTAACTAGAGCCTGTCGAGCTTTAAAAAGCATAAAAGTGCTACAAAAATATAAATCCATATAAATCATGTACTACATTCTAAAGTATTATAAAGCAGTGATTTATTGAAAAATAAAAAGCTGTTATGATGTTAAATATTAAAACTATACACTTTATAAAAACGTAATTAATTAAAAAAATCAAATCCATGAATAAATAAATAAAACAGGAACGTGAAATTCTTTATCTTAAATTCATTTTAAATTGTTTGTTTGTTTTCTAGTAATTTTGTTAAATGCTTTTGTTATTTTTCTATTTTTAAGGTTTCTAGTTTCAGGTTAGAGTTAGTCATTTTAGTGCTTAAACAAACTTCAGTTAGTTGCCAAGGCATATTTTATGTTATGTTAATAGTTTTGGTTTTAATTAACAGCAATAATCCTGATCAAGGCCCAAAATAAACACCTGTGAGTACTATACTGTTCATAAAAAGTATTTATCTCAGTCTCTTTTGTCATTTGTCATTTTTTCAGGCTGGTGGTTTGACGCTTGTGGTCTGTCCAACCTCAATGGAATCTACTACACCGTGGGTCACAACATCCGCAAACTCAATGGCATTAAGTGGCATCACTTCCGAGGACCCAGCTATTCTCTGCAGTCCACTTCCATGATGATCCGTCCAGCCGATTTCTGACATGAATAAATTAGCATTGCCACAAGCTTGTCACATTGACAGTGACAGGACTTAAAGTGCTTGCTTTGGGACTTCAAAGCAGCAAGGTGAAGACAAATAAACATTTAATGGATGGACGATATTGTTTTTACTGCAAATCCGAGAGCTGGAGTGAAGAAAAGCAATCAGACGGAAAATTCTGTTTCATTACTTCTTTCTTACACATGCAAAAACTCTTCTCCTTCAAGGCTGATTGCAACCTGAAACACTCTCGTGACGGTGACTCTCACGGTGTCAGAACGCAGCTCATCAATGTGGCATGATGTAATTCCAAAGGAAAACCTTTTAAATTTAACAAATCTGATTCTGGAACAGTTCTAGATGTTCCAGAGGAATAACTTTAATTTCTAAGAGGTTGTGTTCTATTTTGTAAAAGATAATATCTGTTTACTACTAAGTGAGGCAGCTGACTAGTTACATTACCATTCAAAGACTTGAGGTTGGTTAGATTTGCAATGTTTTTTTTAAAGTCTCTTATGGTCGCCATATTAAATCAGTAGAACAGATTTATTGTAAAATATTATAATTTAAGATAACCTTTTGAATATTCTTTTTTTTCATCATTACTTTTTCAGTGTCAAATGATCCTTCAGAAATCATTCTAATATGCTGATTTGCTGCTCATTTCTCAATATTATCAATGTTGAAATTGCTGCTTAACATTTTTTTTGGAAATCAGATTTCAGGATTCTTTGATAAATAGGAAAATCAACAGCTTTTATTTGAAATAGACATCTTTTATAGCATTATAAATGTCATTACTGTCACTTTTAATCAATTTAGTGCATCCTTGTTGAATAAAAGTGCTAATTTCTTAAAATAAAATAATACAATCTTTCTGACCCCAGATGTTTAAGTGGTAATGTAGCATGTCAGCTGGTTAGACTGACACATTGCATCATTTTATGTACATTTTTAATAACTGGATATTTTTTTATATTTTGCATCTTTTTCTTATTTTAGTTGTTTTTGGGCCTGAAACATACTCTGCTCAAGCAAGTGAATGCAAACACTTCTCCAGTCTTTTATAATCCATTTAATGAGGCTGAATTCTATTTGCGTAATGTGTGCTACATTCTTTAACATTAAATTGGCTTGAGGAAATCTTGTTGGGCAAGTTAGTTGTAGTCAGCATGTTTGAAGGTAATTCTTCTTTAGTACATGCATTTCCTAAAACAACTCATAAAGCATTTTTCCACTTGCTTAAAGTATATTTCTGGCCTCATAATTGTTTCGATTTGTATGTTTTTTTTTATGTAAAAAAAAAAAAAAAGATGCTATATTTTGTTTACTAATTTTTCTGAATGTGTTTTATGTGACCTGGTGTTCCTATTTCAAAACTATTTTGTCATTTATTTCAGGAGGATGCACTTTAAGGAGTACAGTATGACGGTCATGTGGCAGATACGCTGATAGGATTTGACTGTTCCTACAATTGTACAAAATGAACATATTAGTTGCTGCTATGGTATATACATAAATACTTTCTGACCATAAATCTTTCAACATGGATTATTACTTTCTGACCATGAAACTTTCATCGCATATAATTACAGTTTGATAATAATCCCTGCAGATCAGTTCTGGAGGCAAACTGGATAGCAGCTTTTCAACAGTTCAAGGTTTATTTTACTATTCTGAACTAAAAGTTGAAGACACCAAAGGCTTTCCTGTCTTTTTGTGGTTCGAGCTTCCTAGTTCATACAGTGTTTTTATTTAACTGAATTCCAATTTTCTGCCAAGAATAGCTGGAGCATATGGAAGACATTCTGTCTTGATCAGTCTTTATTCACTTTGTGAAAATGTCAATTCATCATGTCAGATATTCATTTTTATTTGCTTTTGTGTTAAGAGGTCTACATGAATAATAAAGTGCTTCTTATATAGATATTATGTGCATTCTTTTGGTTGCATCTGTCTAAATTGGTTTTATACTGCAACATAACATGATATTTCACCAGCAAACATTTTATTTATTGTATATTTAGTTGAACAAATAATGATTGATCTTAAATTAATAAACAAATTGTTTAGCGGTATAATGCTAGGGAATGTTCTCAGAACATAATTGAACATGTTCAAAATGTTCAGACAACATTCAGAAGTAGCATTTTAATGTTTAAAAAATTACAGAATTGAATGCTATCTCAAAGTGCCCCTATTATAGGTTATAAATATTTTGGTTTTGGGAGTCCCAAACAACAGGTTTATTTTTCCAAAAATTCTGACTTTATATCACGCAATTCTGACTTTATATCACGCAACAACTGCTCATCAAAACTGCTCATTCTGACTTTATAATTCGCAATTCTGACTTAATATCACGCAATTCTGACTTTATAACTCGCACTTCTGACTTTATATCACGCAATTCTGATTTTATATCATGCAATTCTGACATTATAACTCACAATTTTTACTTTATATCATGCAATTCTGATTTAATATCATGCAATTCTGACTTTATAACTCGCACTTCTGACTTTATATCACGCAATTCTGACTTAATATCACCCAATTCTGTCTTTATATCACGCAATTCTGAATTTATATCACGCAATTCTGAATTTTTATCACGCAACAATGGCTCATTTAAACTGCTCATTCTGACTTTATAACTCGCAATTCTGACTTTATATCACGCAATTCTGATTTTATAACTCGCAATTCTGACTTTATAACTTGCAATTCTGACTTTATATCACACAATTCTGACTTTTTAACTCGCAATTCTGACTTTTTAACTCGCAATTCTGACTTTATATCGTGCGATTCTGACTTTTTAACTCGCAATTCTGACTTTATAATTTGCAATTCTGACTTTTTAACTCGCAATTATGACTTTATATCATGCAATTCTGACTTTATATCCCGCAACAACTGCTCATCAAAACTGCTCATTTTGACTTTATAACTCGCAATTCTGAATTTATAACTCGTAATTCTGACTTTTTAACTCGCAATTCTGAATTTATAACTCGTAATTCTGATTTAATATCAAGCAATTCTGACTTTATATCACTCAATTCTGACTTTATATCACGCAATTCTGACTTTATAACTCGCACTTCTTACTTTATAACTCGCACTTCTGACTATATCACGCAACAACGGCTCATTAAAACTGCTCATTCTGACTTTATAACTCGC
>JAUCNO010001758.1:19931014-19952404 GCA_032353835.1 Enteromius viviparus
GATTGACTCCCTTTTGGAGCCAGCCCCCAGCGGCTAGTCGATGAATTGCAGTTTTAATCACTTCCGTGTTGGTTTCAGTAGACGGAGCGGGAGGTTGCCCCTTGGACTGAACACTAACACTATCTCAGTTTTATCTTCGTTTAATGTTAAAAAGTTTTGAGCTAGCCAGGTAGCCAGAGGAAGCATATATAGGGAAAAAAGGGAGGGCGCCAATATCGAGCCTTGAGGGAGACCACAGGGCAGATGAGCAACAGAGGAAGTTACCTTTCTACCTTAGTCTGACAAAGAAGTTTCTGTCCGATAGAAATGACTAAAACCACAGACAATACCTTTTTAAGTCCATATCAGATTGTAATCAATGCTGCTGACAAGTCTAAGAGAACGAGGACCACATAATCACCAGAGTCAGTAACTAAAAGGATGTCCTTTAACACTCTGAGAAGGGCTGTTTCCGTATTATGGACAGATTTGAAACATTTCAGTAATACCGTTTTGGCCCTGGCTCAACAGATTCAGCAATTGATTGAAGTATTTATGGTGTATAATAATATCATGAGGGCAAAATAAGGTGTAGTGTTAGCAAAGATGTCTTTTAGTGATTCCAAGGAAATGGATTCAAAAACCTTTCCAAGAAACAGTAAGCAGAGAAAAGGGAGGGGGTTCACTATGGTGAGAACAGTAAAGTGTCTCAAGAAGCTTTCACATAAAGCATTAGAGACAGCAGACACAGTGTTAACAGGAGGATTTACAACTGAATTTTTAACTGAGAACAAAACTTCAGGAGTAGAGTGAAGACAGATGGAATGAAATATGTAGTTTGTCCTTTTTCCATTTACACTTGGCTTTTCTGCAAGTTTGACGTAGGAGTTGAGTATCAGAATTTGCCATAGCACTGATTTTAGTTTATGCTGAAAAGGCTTCAGTGGAGCGGTGAGCTCTAAAACTCCTAGAATTCAAGAGTTAGATGTTGGTCAGCATCTAAGTCTGGTAGTGGTAGGTCCAGAGATGACAACAAGACTCCATAAAACACTTTAAAAATTTGACTCAAACTTAGAAGAATAGAACCGAGGCTGTGAGTGAATTCCTTTATCCATTGAACAAAACTAATGGTCAATAAGGTTAAGAAACTCCTTAGAGACTGACAGCACATATGGATGTTAAATTCACCCACTAATAAGAAACTGGTTTATGTTGGTCCTTTGCTGATTTAAAATGGTCCTTTGCTGGTTTCTGCTGATTTAAGATGGATCTTTGCTGGTTTATGCTGGTCCTTTGCTGGTTTAATCTGGTCATTGGCTGGTTAAGATGGTCCTTTGCTGGTTTATTCTAGTCCCTAGGTTTATGCTAGTCTCTTGCTGTTTTAAACTGGATCTTTGCTGGTTTAATCTGGATTTTTGCTGGTTTAATCTGCATTTTTGCTGGTTTATGCTGGTTCATTGCTGGTTTAATCTAGTCATTGGCTGGTTAAGCTTGTCCTTTGCTGGTTTATTCTAGTCCCCTGGTTTATGCTGATCCTTTGCTGGTTTAAACTGGATATTTGCTGGTTTCTGCTGGTCCTTTGCTGGTTTAATCTGCATCTTTGCTGGCTTCTGCTGGTTTAAGATGGATCTTTGCTGGTGTAATCTGGTCATTTGCTGGTTAAGATGGTTCAATACTGATTTATGCTGGTCTCTTTGTTTCTGCTGGTCCTTTGCTGGTTAAGATGGTTCATTACTGATTTATGCTGGTCCCTTGGTTTCTGCTGGTCCTTTGCTGGTTTAAACTGGATCTTTTGCTTACAGCTGGTCCTAAATCCGCCATCTTAAACAAGCAAAGGACCAATTTAAACCAGCAAAGGTACAGCTTAAACCAACAGAGGACAAGTATATGTAGTTTTTTTTTACAGGGAATGCATATTTGATGTTGAAATGTCTTTTGAAGCAGTAGACAGCAGTAGACAAACGTCTCAATTTGTTCTCCTTATAATTTTTTAGATTAACGATTGCAATATTAGAGCTATCATTGACAGGTCGATAAGTCACCTTTGTTATTTTGTTTTTACAGAAAGCTATTTACGTCTCAGAATGAGTTAAATGTGAAATTGTCTGAGCTAGTTGTGAATGCCTTGCTTTTACAGATACATTAGGAGATGCTACATCGGCCAGTCAGTGAAGCTTTTAATGAGCATTAATGTGAGTGTGTTGAGCTGCATTGTGAGCCAGTAAGTGCATCCAGCTGGTGGTGTTAGCGGTGATATAAGTGACGGTTTCTTTCCTCGGTACACTCCTCCGTATGTGAGTCACCAGAAGCCAGAGAAAGCAGGAAGAGACAAAAACAACATCCAAAATGACGGTCGTTTTATTTTTGTCCCCAAAGATTCTGGGATCTTGTGTGGGAGCTAAAAACAAGCGAAGACATTTAAGAGACAGGGATATATTTATCGCACACAGATTTCTGATAATCCTTGAGCAATTAAGGTATAGCATCACTTGAAGTTATCTAGGGCAGGATTCACGTTAGTAAGTTGTATAAGGCTGTGTTAACTGGGTCTCACGTCACAACCTAGATTTTTACTGGTGTATTTCACACATGGCCATGCAACAAAAGAGCAAAGTAAATAGAAAGTCTTCAGAAGTTAATTGATATTATAATGCATAATGATGTAAGGTTGTTTAAGAAAATTGCCACTTTTGGTTAGTAAATGACTCTAAAATTGCATTTTATTACCTTATCAGTTCAGCAGGTTTCACAAGGTTTTGCATCACAATGCAGATGTTTGCATTACATTTTACAACTGGTACCAAAAGTATCATACAAAAGTGTCTTAAACTTTAGACAGTCCATATGCATGCATTCACGAATTATGCTAAATGTTCATCATATCCAGTATCAATTTTAGAAAAATATTTTATTTTAAATGCTAACTTTGTAGCACACAAGTCAAGAAATATAGTCTGGGTTTTAGGTTTGTCCATTTTTTTTATTACCTTGCATAGTTTTGTTCATTGTTTTTATGAATCATGAGTGGATGTCAAGTAATCGTTCTATGTTGGTATGCAGGATATTTATTGTCCTACTGATGCCACAAATTTTTTTGGTTGCATTTGATCTTTTTAATTTAGCATAGCTGACCTAATCAGAACAAATCAGCTGGGCATTTTTTGAATTTCGGCTGTTTCTCTGCAGTAGCCTACCCTAGCTGTTTAATAGTTAACCTTATGAAAATGTCTTGCAGATTAATACTCTAATAATACTAATCACCGTTTTATCTGCAAAGCAGTAGAAATGAAATAGAGTCGATGTGCAAATCCAAGGCTCATCCTAAGTTTTCCCTCAGCACGACTCCTGCTTAAAATAGCTTGGCTTGCGCTTTAAGAACAGGCCTGTGTATCAATCAACAGAAGCGCGCACATGCACAATTCAACACCCAGTCTGCAAAAATAGATCATCACACTGAGTTCTGGCACGTTGAACAAAAATATGCCATGGCTGTGGAGGAGAAGCATGCATTTGTAGCCATTTCATCAGACTCTATAGGCGTCCTCGAGCGGTTTTAGGGTTTGGTGAGATCATGGGTGCATCTAAAACAAGAGACTCAGTCAGGTGTGATGTCAGGAGTGATTTTTGCATGGTTGGACAGAAGTGTTTTTGGTTGGTCATAACGTGGCCACCTGTTATTCCACTGGGGAAATTCCATTAGCATGTTTGGGGTCACAGTGGACACCATGTGCATCCAGAGGAATGTCAAACCGCCCACTTCGGAAGACACTTCCTCTTTGCATTCATATAAAAGACACTGATGACCACCAACAGTGCCCAAACGGATTACAAACCTCGAGACTTGACCCTCACCAAAGCAGAAAACACATTAAGAACCATGAGTAATGCTGAAGTCCAGCAAAACCGGCCTTTCAGCAGAGCCGTTAGAAAGATCAAGGTGGCTTCAACGGTGAATAGCCTTGCCAAAAGCTGGCAAAGCTGGGCAAACAAACACACCGACAAGCAAGACACGATCCCAAGCGGATGGATGCCAGATACCATCATTGAAGATGCGAAGGAAAAGCAGAAGGAGAAGAGTGAGATGAAACTCTCGGTTACGCCTCGCGTGGTTTCGATGAACGGAGAAGAAGGTGCGGACGACCAGATCAAGACTGTAATGGTGACTAAAGCCATCACGCCAAAATGTAACGAATACGGGAAAGATCTAGTGAGCGTCATCAAGGAAAAAATCAACACTAATCAGTTCACAACAGATGAAAACAAAAACTTTTTTGGCAATGAATCTCCCACCAGGAGACGCTACTGTGGTGGGAAAACAGGGACTTTTGCAAAAGTGCTCGGACAGAAAGAGGAAAAGACAATGGGATCCCGAAGTAGCTTTTCAGATGCCGAGGACAGTGGTCTTGGTGAGGAAGCGTCTCTGAGCGACAACAGCGATCAGAATGAGAGTCAACCGAAGAAACATGTCAACAGACACAAGGTATGTTTATCTGTACAGTTCATGCTGTGTGTGCAAATAGCAAAAGCTATTTTCACTAACTCTGCTCACAATAAGAATTGCCCACTTAGAAATTACTTTAGTTTAAAAATGTGAAATTTGAAATGTTTATATTGAGTCACACCAAATCAGATTTAGCATTGCTAAAAGAGAATAAAAAATCACACATATAAGTCACATTGTATAAGTCACCTTTTATTATTAATTAAATGATACTGGTAAATGAAAAAAAAAAGTTTATAATCGTATTTTAGTGCCCCACAATTTTTTTTCTTCACTTTATTAATTACAAAATAAAAACGTTTAAAACATACATAAATTATAGTGCCATTCAATGCTCTATACAAATACACTTGAACATGTTTGAACAAGGCAAATATTAATTATATTACTTTTTTATATATTCTATAATATTGAGGTAGTTTTTTATAGTTGTGTAATTAGGCCATATGTTTTCTTATTTTTTATAGAATTTGGTTGCCACTTCTTTTATAAGTGAATCGTATTATTTAGTCTTGAAAAGTTAAGGTATATTTACAATAAAGGCACATATATTTTTTTTCATTTTAAGATGTACAATGAAAAATTAAAATAAATAAATCAAAAGGAAAAAAAGGGTGGGGCTTGGTTCTAGTTATCAGATTTTGTTTGGATGGAGGCAAGATTCATTAAAATGTGCTTGTGTCTTAAAATACTCACAAAATCTGTAGTGAATGTTTATTCACTGCTAACTGCAGAGGCTTCAAGGCTTTAATCAAAAAATGAATTATTGACCATACAGCAGTGCTATTGTTATATATAGATGTGTTCCTATAAATAATAATTGCAATCTGAGCTTTAGAGCCTTTATAGCTCTCATCACATTCCAACTTATACTTTCACGGCAGCATAATGTTCCATCATAGACTCAAACATGTTCTGCCGCAATGGAATATATGTAAATAAAAACAGTGATGGATCATTTACATCTGACCTTCAAAAAGCAGCATGCTCACCCTCAACTTGATGAGTGAGATCCATCACAGCTGTGTCACTGTGGTATTTGATTTACCGGCTTGCGTTTCAAAGGACGCATTTGCACGGGTTCAGATGGCGCCTGTGTGAAATAAGTGCCCCTTGAAGACACCCTGAGAAATTTTTAACAGTAATGCTCAGGCCTGTCAGACACACAGTAGTGTAATGTGACTGTCTGGTGACAAGCCAGGTTGTCTACACCTTAAACATGATCTGAATAATATATTGTTGTAAACAAAGATTTTTTTTTTTAAGTCAACAAGAAATCAAAATTACAAATAGACATTATTATAATGTCTTATTGTGCATGCTAATCTAAAAAAAGTGATTCATATTATTATTATAGTGCTGTCAAACAATTAATTGTGATTAATCACATTCAAAGAAAAGTAATAATTCTATTATATATGGAAATACACACTACTTTTATGTTTTAAAAATATTTACATGTATTTCCAATTGTAAAAAATAATAATGTTGTGTAAACAAAAACTTTAATAAATCCCTATTAGTCATTTGACAGCACGATTCATTAATATTATTATTTAAAATGATTTAATTTTGGAATGCAGTAAAATCAAATAAATATTAAAAAAACAAACAGATAAAAAAATATAATACCTGTTTTCAGAATTGATAACAAATATAAAAAGTTAAATACAGCATCGTAAAAAGCAAAATTCATAAATGTTTAATAATTATTAAGTAATCCTTTAATACTTTATAAAACTAATTTATTTGCATTATTCTTTATTATTTATTTATTTACAGAACTGTTTCAACATTGATAATAAAATGAATTATTAAATGTATTAGTCTATAAAATCTATCATTTAACTATATTTATGGATAGATATTTTATATTAAGTCTAAGTATGTTTATTTTAATCTAAATTCATCTTATTTTTTTCTTACGTACACTCTATGGGATGTGACTGTGGTCCTGAATAACATATGAATCTTGTCCTCTCAGATTAAAATAGCCACGATGAACGACTTGAGAAGCAAGTGGCAGCGCTTCGCTGAAGACCACATTGAAGGTCAGAAGATCAACCCTTTCAGCGAAGAGTTCGACTATGAACATGCCATGGCTATTCGACTCCAGAAGGGTGACGCAGGGTACGGGCGACCCAAAGAAGGATCCAAAACAGCCCAGCGAGCCGATCGGGCCCAGAAACACATCTATCGTGAGATGGAGGAGATGTGCTTTATCATACGTGATATGGGCCAGCGAGACAAAGAGGGTCGTATCTACATCAGCTTCGGACGCCTGTTTGACCGCTACGTCAAAATCTCAGATAAAGTTGTGGGAATTTTGTTGCGCTGTCGCAAACACAAAATGGTGGACTTTAAGGGCGAGATGCTCTGGAAGGGCCAGGATGATGGCGTTATAATCACATTACTACAGTAGTTTAACAAATTACAACTTATTGTTATGGATGCACAAAATTGGATTTGGTGTATAGTTGACATGCACGTGTTTGGCATAAATAGCATAAAATTCACAGTTTTAGCATGCATATGATGCGAAAATTGTTGGCATGCATATAATACACTAGCCTGGCTTCCGCGACTATTAAGCTCATAGGAGCTTAGTCTGGCAAAGCTACCTTACTACCCACCTTCTGGGAGGCGGGCTTAACCTGCGTCCATCAGATGCCTCTGTAAACTACTGGATGAATCTACAACCAATCAGACACTCATTCTGATGACGTATGCGTAGCGACACCATAACCAGTTGTAGCTAGCTTCATTTAAGCAGTAGGAAATTGTCTTTAATTACTTTTGGTCCATTTTCAAAGAAAAGCTGTCATGACAATTTCTCACAGCTGCAACAGCAGAGTCCAACGATTGTTGCTTCTCGGTAGGCGCCATGTTTGAAATGGTTCTCATCATCGCGTTACACCCGCCTCAGTCTTAGGGAGGTGGGCTTTGGGAACAGAAATGCTCTAAAACGGCAGCTTTGCCAGACTAACTTTGCTCGCGAAGTGAATGTAGCCTCAAAGGAAGTATGGGCAGGCCCAGGCTAATAATACACAGGTTTCACATACATATGATACACATTTACCCCACTCCCTTAAACATAAAGCATATACATGCCAAAGTTCATTTTTGTGTATCAATCAATCATTTTAATTTGGCGTACTATTTATGAGATTGGGTAGCTTTATTTTTTTTTTACTTATTTTTTTCAAAATAATGTAGCCTAGCTTTTCCACCCAAACCTATTTTTTCCAACAAGTAGCGGTGTAATGTAAAAATGGTGCTTTGCTGTTTTTCACGTATTGCAAAAGCTCTGCAGTTTCGAATATTGATTGTTTTGCACCAGATAAGTAGGCAAACTAAATACTTTCTACTTGAGTGGTTAAACAACTTTAAATTAGATTCTAGGTATCGAGTTTTAAATTAGCTCTCTATTTATAATTTTATTTAGCAGGGTGAAACGTTAGAACATTGAGAACGTTCCAGAAAACTGACGAACTCTCTTGAGACGAACATGTGCTCTTCTGTCTGCATTCTGGTGTATTAGGTTTTTTGAAAGTGGGTTTAGTTTTAGTGTCGAGGAGCTTTGTATTTGAGACTCCTCTCAAAGTTTACACAAGGGAATATAAGGATGTCTAGAGGTGTTTTGGAAATCATCTCATGTTTCATGCTTGTAAATCAATGACACATCAGTGTGGTCTTGTGAGAACATTGGGGTAGAGACATTTTTTAGTTAACTTGCGTCTGCTTGCGACACTTGCTGTTGTTTAATTGTTAGTGTTTGTGGCTCATTTTAATAACCTCTTTCAAAATGAAAGCACAATAGTCTTCTTAAAGAAGAATTTGTTAAAGATATATGGTCTTATGTAGTTTAAAACAACAAAGGTATTAATTTGATGTGGAATTGTTTTTCTTTCAGTAAAAGATGAAATAAAACCACTGTTGCAGCAAAGAAAACATTGTCCTTATTGACTTATTGAATAATTTGTAGATAAGATTTTTTTCATTTTTTGTGCTTACTTTTTTTTGTTAGTTTTGTTTTATTAATAGTAATGTTACATTTACATTTAATCTTTCATTGGAATATTGTAGCCAAAACAACTGTAATATAAATGTAAAAATATTAACAATATATTATTAACAATATTATATAACTTTAATATTTATAATAAATTATTTTACTACAAAAATGAATATATATATATATATATTCTACATTATATAATTTAGAAAAAGTATTATTAATATATTTGTACATTTTATTAATACTACAAATGCCATGTATATGTCATGTAATATATATTAGTAATACTTTGTATAATTGTGTGTGTGTAAATGCAGTATATATATACTGTGTGTATATATGAAAATATATATATATATATATATATTCATAAAGCTTTATTAAATGAAACCGATGTATATTTGTGCGATGCTATGATGTGTGTCTTCTAACATTATTCTTTGCAATTACATCAAACAGGGACAAGATTATTCATCTGTTTCTTTGTTAGTGGCAGTGGCTACACACACACACACACACACGATACTAAAACTCAGTCTTATCCCCAAAATACCAACATCCAGCTCAATTCCCAAATCAAAAGTGCTTGATCTAATTTTCCTTGATCTAACTCTTAAAAAGCCATTTTGTCTGCTGATAAAGACTTGAGTGCAGCAGACAGACAGGCTAACTATAACACTCGGCATCTGATTCTCTCTGACGTGCGCAATAAGCTTAACGTTATGCCTTAGTTGTCAAAGATTATCAGATGGTTTTTAGGATAAATCTCTTCTTAAAACCTACAAAGCATCAGGCAATCATCAGCCAAACGCGTGTTTTGTAAATCAGAGTGAGCTATTTTATTCCGTATAACCATTTTCAACAGAGTAACAATACACTAAATTGTGCATTAATCAACAGTGACGTTATTTTACCAATTCAAATGTACATATAATGAATAGTAATAAGGATTTAAACAAGTATCTCCACAAAGAAAGATATCACAGCATCCAATTCTTAGGAATATGTTGATTATTTTGCCCTATCAACAAGTACAGTTGATATGGTAGATGGTTAATCATTTACAAAACTGTGTGATGACAAAAGGCCATGACTATTTATCAGATCAAAGTAAATACAAAAAAGTAAATGAATAGAAATAAGCAGAATGACATTCTTTCATGCTCGTTTCTCCGCCATACAACTGTAGTGTGTTAAGACCTCTGGTTTACAAGTTAAGGCTTTACAAAAACTACTGTGGAATGGAGATATTTCATTCGAAACTCTATAAATCACATTCTTTTTATAAGTGTATTTGGTGTTTAAAAGCATTATATATATCTAATCCAGATTTGGAAATATCAGCAATAAAATCATGCTGATTAAAAACAGGAGAAATATGTTGCTTACAGCCTAAAAACTCAATATTGACAATCAATTTATTATTATTATTATTGTTTTACCCACTAAAGGTGTCTATTTACAATAAACAGACCAAAAAGATGTAGTTCATGTGTAGTTTTTCAGACAGCGATTGACGTCTGTGAATAATGAAAGATGATGTATTAAATTGATGTATATTAATATATATTAATATACAATGCTAAGCATTCTATTGCCCGAAAATCAATTTTATTTTATTTTAATTTTTTTGCTTATCAACATATCTTTGAAATGGCACTAAAATCTCAGGACATTCAGCGCTTCTTCTAAAAACCGAGTATCTATTGCTACATGAATGCAGAAGTTTCTAATGTAATGCAGAGACAGTCTGGCTTTACTCCCTGTAACAAATAAAGTGAGCAAAAATTCATTTCGTTATTGCTTTTTAAGACAATGAACATTAAAGTCTTCAAAAAGAATGTGGCAGTGCTTTATATGGCCTTCACAACATGAGTATGTTGAGGTACATTTCTCAGTGTTAGTCGAAATCATCACTCACTGAACTTCTCAGAGAGGAATGCATCTTTAAAAAAATGTATTTACTAGTTTTTTTTTTTTCACAAATAGTAGTATCTTTATGCTGGACGTAAAAATTCTTGGCAATGCAGAACGCTGTTTTCAACCCTTTTCTGTGCTGGCATGTTTTTCAGGATGTATGAAAACATTTATTAATCTTGCGTCAGGACACACAGCACGTCTCGGTGCGATGTAACAGTATTGGTTTGATCGTCTGCTGCTACATGTTTGCCAGCGAAAACGCTCCGTAATCCCATATCAATCCATTCCATGCAAAATCTCATTAGATGGTGGCAAACTAAGATGCCTTTCATGCGTATGCTATACTATCTAATGCTACAACCTTATCATTGCTACTAAAGATTCTGCATCCCAAAGTCACAAATAATATCAGAATGTAAAGAAGAAAGTCAACTTTGGCTTTTGCCAAACTAGTGGTTCCTCATAAGAAAGACATTTAAGAATATAAAGTGCAAAACTAAATTATATTTTAATAATTAGTAATAGACTCTTAAACATTGGCCTCTGCAATTAATCTGACTAATATTTAATCTTTTTTTTTTTACAGAAGAGGCCTATACTGTTCGCTTGAAAAATAACGGATTGCACATGTTTCATTTTCTTCAATATTTCCTTTAAATTTCAATTCATTAATAAAATACATGTCTCCCATAAATAAAAGCTGTCACTGGAACAGTACCTCAAAAAGTACCTATTAGGTTCAAATATGTACACTTTAGGTGCCAATAAGTACCAAAATATGGACACTTTAGGTACAAACATGTATTTTTAAAAAGGTACCGCCCCACTTTTGTAGCTTTATTTCTGAGAGTGTATATCACTTGTATATCTCTTAAATATCTGTCATAGTTACAACTGTCATTTATTTCATAACCACTATGTAACGTCAGCACCTTGCATCCATTTCAATTTGTCCATATACTGCTAGTGGGAAAAGACGTACAATGACATGTCATTGTTTTTGAATATGTGTCTGCTTACATATTGATTCATAAAGCCTGTAGTCACCGAATATAGACACTAGCCACGAATAAAGCCACTTGCTGGCAGCATTGGCACTGTTCAGTAATGAGAAAGACAAAACGGAAGAGACCCGAACAGAAAAAGGTCAGAAATCATGAACTACAAACATCGACTCTTTTCAAACTACACATATTGAATCTTTTTAAGACATATATCTATTCCTGTATTGTTAATTACACAAGAAGATGAATGCAAACCCGCACTTTTATTACCGATACATTCTTCTCTCTATAGTGTCATATTGCACGAACCCATCCGTTGCAGCACTGATGACTGCACAAACGTATACCTGCTTTCAGCTCTAAATGGAGGACGTTTCCTCATACAGAGCATCACAAGCTAATGTGTTGAAAGCTAAAATAAAGCCCGAACGTCTGGTCTGCATCCTTTGCCTGTCCTGAAGTCTTTTTTTCTCAGAGGCTGAAAGAGAGCATTCCCTCTGAGGTCGATTCTGGAATATTCCAGAAAGGTTGTTTGTTCTGAAGAAATTCTAGAACATTCCAGAGGGTCCCGGTGCCGCTGTCATGCACAACCAGCACTTTTAGGTTTGGGGGGGCTGTGATAGCCCTTCCAGAGAAAAATAAATCTAGCGGAGTGGTTAGTCTTATGAGCGTTCGCAGCACGGGCCCACGGTGCTTTCTAGAGAGAGCTGTGAGGAGTGACGGATCAGCGGCGCCATCGTGGGGTCCACCATCGAAGAGGTGGGGAAGAGCTTGTACCAGCCAATCACCATGTTTGTCAAATCCAGCTCCTCCAATAGGATGCGGGCCACGCCCATGAAGCATTTGCGATCCATCCGGCCATAGTTTCCCCAAACGATCACCTGTTCATGACAAATGTAAGGAATTAGGTCATCATAAAGAACAATGAAAAGGACTTTTGACTACAATACATTTTAATGTTTAACATTTCCGAATTCTCAATTTTAGTTAGTTTTAGTCAATTCCATAGGTACGAATTCCAAGGATTAATTGCATCCAAAATATTTTTTTTGTGTGTTAATGAAATATGTCTGTGTGTGTACTATATTTATTATGCTTATATAAAAACACACATATAGTAAATATATATATAATATAATAAATATATAAATATATTTAATATACATAACATGGATTAAAACATAACATTTGTCTTCAACATATACAAGCATTTGTGTGTTTATATATATATATGCACACATATTATGTAAACAAAAACTTCACAATACATTATTTGACAGCACTAATATAAAATGCTTCTAATTCATAAATAGTTTTTTCCATTAATCCATATTATAATGACCCATATTATTATGATGTATAATGCCATTATATATTTTAAGAACTTTAAATGTATATGTTCCTCCTAATCCATAAATTCAGAATTGTCAGTTTCAAATATATCACAGTTCATAAAGATGTTTTGCTAGTTCCAAAAATCTGGATAAAATCTCACAGTGTATATATTCCTCGTAAATTCATAAATCCTCAATTTTGAATTTATCTTAATTTATAATTTTCTTTGTTAATTGCATTAATCTGGGTGAATCACACAATTTAAAATGCTAATCCTAATTTACAATTTTCAATTCGTCATAATTCATAATGCTGTTTTTTTCCTTACAAGTCATAAATTAATAATTCTCCATTTTTAATTTACTGTAATTCAATAATATTGTTAGTTCCATTAGTCTGGGTGAATCTCATTTCGTTCACAATTAAAATAGCACATCATATTTTTCAGTATTTTTGAATTACAATTATGTAAAAATGTGATTTATTATCATGAAAAAAGAATCTCTCTCTCTCTTAATGTACATACAATGTAATATACCGTGTACATTCTTGACAGATGTTGTGTGACTCATCCATCTTGCAGCAAAACTGAATAATTAGAATTTCCAAATATGATAATGAATGTGTGAAAATTTTGAAGAATAACTTAGCCTAGATCAATCTGAAAGTTCCCTGAGATTCATTACATAATAATGACTGATGTTTGGACTGAGGAAGCCATACATCAGTGAATAAACACATGCAAATGATGTTTTTCCCACCACCCGATGTTTCCTGAACATCCTGCAGTCTGTTCTAACCTTTAATGTTTGTTGTGACAGGCTTTTATAAGTGTTGTCCTTAGAAAAATGTCTAATTCTGAGAGAGATGAAATGTTTCCCCTCATTCCTTCAGCGCTGCTAAAAATAAAGCGTTTACTGCATTGCTGTTTCTTCACCATTTCTCTCTGCAGTGGAGCTAAATGATGGAGGGAACGCATCAGAACTGATCATTCACTGACATCACCTCACCTACAGAGATTACATCAAATTGGAAAAGACGTGGGAAACTTTCTGTAAATTAGAGTCTATTTTCTTTGTCTTTTAAATAACCAACCAGACAGATGCATCTGGAGTGCTTGACACCGTAATGTTAAATGCATTAAGAAGCTGAAGCATTCTAGGGTTCGTTTGCTGGTTTCATGCAGATTTATAGTGCAAGCAACATGATTTCTATTGCTCAGTTTTGCTAAATAACCCCTAATGCTAAAGATGTCATCCCTCTGATGTATCCTCTAGTAGAGTTTTGCACAAGCGACCATCGTTTTCTTTAATAAAAGGTAAAAATGGAGTTTACCTGTACAACCTTTCCCTGTGGGCTCTCTGAAAACACAAGGACTTGATTGTAAAGGGGATCTAACGATTTCCGGACGGACTTTGTCTTCTTTTTGGCAATGCAGATGCCATTTTCCAGAAGGTAGACTTTTATGTAGGCCGCTGAAAGTGAAGAAGGAAACAAAAAAATACTATCATTTAAACGACATCCTTGAAATCCACAAGATATTGAAAACCACTTTGAAGAGCCACCGATTTAGACGTCTCCTTTCAATTTTTTTCTTGTTTTTCAAAACACACATTCTCGCTTTTGGATAATGAAAGCTCAGATAAGAAGTGGAGACTAATCTAAGAGAAGCTTTTGTGTTTGAGAACCAATCTATAAACGTTTGTAGTCAGTTTTGTCCTCTGGCTAAATGAATGTAATCGCTGTATCAGGCTTGTGCCTCTGTCTGATGAAGAATCACCTGGAGGGCCCTTAGATCCAGGCTTCATGATGAGTCCTCGAGCTTGAATGATCTCCACCTCCAGCTGTCCGTTCCTCTCCATCAGACCGATCTCAACATCTCCTGCAGACATTAATACGCACGTTAACGAGGGTCAAGTGATGTGGCTGAGTAACATTATTTCTGCATTTTTTTTATAGCATCCCTTTGCGTATAATGTTAATGTTAACCAATGAGACATTTTTGTAAATGTTAGGGACTTTAACATAACAGAACCATACTCCAGCAAAACTGATAATCATAATTATTTGAAGATTTTTGGGAAGTATCAAAATAGATTCTCTTTTCATGCATTCTAATTTTCACTATTTTATTGAATATTTTGTCATACAAACAACCTTTTAAGAAGCTCAGACTAATATGACCACTTGTTGAACACAAAAGAGGTGTCAAGCTCTATCACTTTCGTTGCATTTATTATACATATCTAAAAAGATCTAGTTGTAAAAATGATAAACAATATTTAAAGCAAAAAGACAGAGGCACAGCATAAGGCTAATGTTCATTTGTTTGCTGTTGTATGACTGAATAAATGAATTGCATAAAAACTATGGATTTTAGTGAACATATATGCCAAAGTATTATATATATGCCTATAAAAAATGTTGACAGTATTTATAAAATTACATTAATACATTAACATGCAGTAAAATAGTTTATATATATATATATATATATATATATATATATATATACATACATAAGTATATATAATATAAGATTAATATAATATATTAATAGATTAATATATTAATGATAGATTAATATTATATATATATACATACAATATAATATAATTATTCTATTCTATATATTTTCAACTAATTATAAACTATAGGGCAAGAAATAATAATATAATAATTACAACAATAATAATACTTTTCAGCATTTTCAATCTTTTTTTATACATAATTTTTTTTCTTCATGTCTTTATGTTTATGACTTTCCATCATTTACATATACATATCTAATAAGATGCACAATTTTCATGATCATTTAACACAATAAAATACAAAATGCGTATTTTCGCAATTATTTGCACAAGAAAGGACTAATCCTATCCTGTTCACTTGTACTACACTAACATGTGACGTATAAGTGCACTCACCCATTGAAGTTGTAGCTAGTGTCTGTCTGCCCACAAACTGAGCAGGTCCCATCCCATCCAGAAAGTCACTGAACTGAGCATCTGATGCCAGACACATTCCACTGTAGTTCAGACTAAAGGGAAGAAAACAGGGCAGTGTTACTGTGAAAGTCTGCATTCATTTGATTCATGCACTTTATTTAGTATAAGCTGGATGGAACATACGGTGCTGTATTAAAATAATGTTTCGTGTACATATATATTTAATTGTTTTGAGTACTGCCTGAATTAAGCATGCATGAGCTGCTTTGAAGATGGACACCAGGCAAGCATGTATGACACACATTATGATGGTTTTCTTCATTCTGTGAAGGCTGAACTGATAACAGCCTGGCTCTGTGATGGGGGACGGGATCGATGGGCGGAGGACACTTCTCTTTTATGTAATGAAGATAGACAGCCTTTATGCCTGACAGTGAAGCTGAGCTTTGATAGCACCGAGTGCTCTGCTGGAGCAAAGCCAGCGCACACGCATATAATCACACTGCTTCCTGCTCCTATAGGCAGATCTGAGACGTATGCGGCCAAAAATTCATTACTTCAGTGTACTGTACAGACGTTTACAGGAGATGAGCCGCATGCTCCATGTCATATTTGCCTTCATGACCTCTTGAAATAGGAGGTCTGGTCTTCATCTAATAGCTCAACACTGACTGTCCAATTTTTCATCAGCTTTCTGGAATTATTTTTAATATTCTCCTAAACATCTTCAGTGAAGAATTCTAAGCCTTAAACTAAACCAACAAGCTCTAAAACTATTCATAATATTACAAACAATATTTAAAGCAAAAAGAAAAAAAGGGTAGCCTTTGACTGATGTATACTTGATATATTTATAATTGAATAAACTATTAATTTAAGAACCAGTGATTTTAATGTATACCATTGATTTTATATACTGTCAAATTTTTATTAGAATATAAAGTATATTATGACTATACACAATTACTTTAATAAAAAATAGTAGGTACTATTACTTAAGAATTCATAATTATATTAAAATTCAAAATTGCAATTATAGTAATATGTTATGTACAAATTTGGAAGTTTATATTAGAAACACCTTGAAGCTCCAATACTTATTGCAGTTTTTTAAACTATATAAGACTATATAAAGAGACAAACAGATAATAAAAAACTAATAATAAATATTTGATGCATTTTATGATTGCATCAACAAAATTGGAGCTGAGTACCAATTTTAATTTATATATATATATATATATATATATATTCTAATCACAATATTATAAAATAAATGTTTAACAAAATAAATGTATATATATATATATATATATATCAGTCATTTAATTTTAATTATATAATGCATTTTTTGTATTCCTAATTAATTATTATATTATAATAAATGATAATATTATATAATATAATTACTTTCTCACAATTACGATCAAAAGTTTCATTTTCATGCTTATCATAGACTTTTTTTCAGCAAACAGAAGGCAGTCACTTGTGCTCGGATGAGATTAATTAGGTCTAATTTTATTTGTAAGGAGATCTCCATTTTAGATACAGAAACAGATGGTGCTAAAGAAAGTATGCTTTTCTTTTGCAAGCAAAAAAGGGGCCAAAGAGGGCTAAGAGCAAACATAACCACCCCGACAAATGCTGTTTTTACATTCTATGTGTTTTGACCGACCAATGGCAGATGGAAGAGTGTTCAGGAAACCTGTTTGAGAATAGTCATTCGTTTTTGCTGTTCTTTATTAATATTTTATATTTATTTTAAAAAGCTTCCCTTGGCTCTCTATGCGACTGTCATTCTCTTGTTCTCCTTTCTCCATTCCCATTCCTGTGTGTTTGTTCTCAATAATCCTCCACGCTAATGTGGACGGATTCATAATTAATTTTCTTTCTGCGGTTTGACCTCGATTCTCTCCAGCGCCCCTCCACACATTCCCGGCTCTGTCTCTTTCGCTTACCGTCTCCGCACAGGTCTATTTTTAAAATGCTTTTGGGAGGGTCCAGACAATCCTGATCCCTAATACTTAGACTGGGCATCCCCAGAGATGCCATTTTCATCGCCTCCTCGTTCTTTCGCTCATTTTTCACTCCATCCTGTCTCTTTGTCCCACATCAATATCTAGTTCATCATTTAGTCTCTCGTCTCTCTCTGTTCTTCAAGAAACTGTCATCATTTACTCCTAAGATCTCTTTCCAAGGCCTTTTGGAACACAAACAGAGAATTGTCCCACAGTCCATATAATCCCATTTCAATCAGAAAAGTGGTCTATATAACTTATTTCCAAGTCTATTCAACATTTTTTAGTCACAATATAAGAAAAAATAATTAAATATTGCAGAAAATATTAACACATTAATTAAGATAAGGTATCTTTTTTCCCCACACAATTTAAATAACAATGTTGAAAAGAAGACATATTTTATATTAATATTTTATGCAGCTTTGCATATTTAGTAAATTTAACTTTCGAGTATACCTATAAATAAACGATATGAATATACCTATACACTACTTTCAATATATACACTCCAGTCTAATACTTCTATTCAGCAAGAGTGCATTAAAATCATCAATAATTACAGTAAAACATTTATAATGTTAACAAAAAGTTAATATTTGCTGAAATAATAAATTAATAAATGTTGTTTTTTTTCCATAGTAATTCTGAAAAAAGGTATATTAAGCATCCAAATAGAAGAGATGTTATTTTTAATTGTAATAATACTTCATCATAATAATAAGACAGTATTTTTTATCAAATAAATTAAGCCATTGTTTGATGTTTGTATGTTTTTGACCCCAAACTGTAGAGTATTTACTGGAAAATAAGAATAAACACACACATTATTATCATTATTATTATTAATATCTATAACAAACTTTTTAAGCACAATTTAAAATAAAAACAAGCTAATTGTGTGATACCATTGTTACAGAATTTATTGCTGATTTAAAATTGGTTATTGAAACTAAATCTTGAAACGAGTTCTGCATTTTCTGTTTAAGCAGTACTTGAATGTAAAATAGCTGCTGAAAGATGGCAGCCAAGCGAACAGATACTGAAAGCAACTTTCTGTCCATCTGTTCATCTTACAAAGTTCTATCATATGGCTTCAGAAGACTAGGAAAAAAGCACACAAGTCAGACTACTTTTAAGGGTTATTGTGTTCTCTTTTTTTCATTATTAGAATCAAAATTTGACAGCTGTGGTCACAATCTGCTTGAAAGTTTCTTCAAAACGTCTCTGTTAGTGTTCCGCAGAAGAAAGATGGTTGGGTTTGAGGGTGAGTAGATGATGACGGAACGTTCATTTTTGGACAAACTCTTCCTCTCTCGTATGTGACGTTTTATCATTCTATCTGGCAAAAGGAGAGTGATTGTTAGTCACCGGCCCCTGCATGCACTGGCGTCAGCAGTAAACACACACGCATTACTACACACGCTTCAGAGAGTGACAAATACACCTATCAGCACTCCACATATTACACGCCATATTCTTGATGTCACTCGAATAAGCATTTGTCTGTGTTATGTGTTAATCATGGCGTCTCAGTGCACTGCACTCAATTGCTTTATATATCACTGTCTCTGCGCCGTTCTTCTGCCGCTCTGGTATTCATCGCATGCAAACGTTTTAAACAGACCATGCATGCAAGTACAAGAGTTATTGTTTTCTGGAAAAAAAAGTCAAAGGTATGTGTGAAATGTTTGTACATCTGAAATAGAGTGCAGACGTGTTTTTAATTGTGATGGAGACTGTGTTATTTAAGCATCACTAAGATACTGTTATAGTTCTAGCAATATTTAGAATCTTTTATTTTTCTATTTACTTTTTAATTTTAGGTCAATTTCAATAATTTTTTACTTGGGCACTAGCTGAATTAAAATCAGTTTAACAAGGTTTTTTAATTTATTTTATTTTATTTGTTTTTATTTTATTTATGTATACAGTTTTTATGATTCAAATAATAACTATAATGATCAGCTGTTTAATTATATTTATATCTCTTAGATTTTTTATCCTATCTTTTTTGAGAATTTACAGAATATAGACCTCAACATCTTAATTTTTTACAGATGCCCCAAAAAGTATTTGGACACCTAAAATTTATGAATTTCATAGTATATGAAATATCATTGATTTCAGGGGACAGAACATGCAAGCAAATAATTTCACAACAACAACTAACAAATAACAATTTTTGTAGGTTTTAAATAAAAACATCTGCAGATATACTGTTTATCTGGACACTTTTTGGATGTCAAATGTCAAAGCTGTGGTTATTTTTGTGCTTGGGCACCTGTGTGAACTTGAGGACATCACTTTTAATTTTAAAATTACTCATATTACCGTCAGTGCATTTGAGTTTCTGGCTGTTTAAAATGCATCAAAATGATTTTATTCAGGGCATCTAATATGATTATATTTTTGGTCCATGCACCATGAGCAGTTCTGCTTTTGGAGTTATAATTAGACCGCTAGATTGCTGCTTTCTAGGCCATTTTGACAGGTCCATTACATAAATGTCACTAATGTGACCTCTTTCGCACTTCTTGCTCCCCAAATAAGACATTTTTACTGACAAAAGTGGGAGCTATGCAGGTCAGAGATGCAAGGGATCAGTCTAGATGTGTTTTAATGAAGTAAAAACACATATAAAACCACTTTAAAAATAGCTATGCTTCTATGAAAATGTATTGATTTTTAAAATCAATAGACTAGAAATTGAATTTAAATTTATTGTTTTGTAGGAGACTGCAAACTGCAAAGAAATAAATGTTTTAAACCTGAATAGTTTTTAATATGAACTTTTTATAGTCCTAGTTTTTAAGTGTTTTTTAAATACCTTGTAATTTTTTGTAAAGTTTTAATATTTTTAAATGATTTAAGAACTTGCTTGATTTTAACATTTGAGGTATTTAAAGGCAAAAAGCCCGAAGGCAATTTACAAACAATATCTAATGGAAACAGATAAAACAAACATACTGAATGCATATATATATATTTATATATAAAAACTGAATCAGTTCAGCCTTGCTCTGTGACTTTTCATCACAGTTGTTTGTCAAAGCCCCGACTGACAGAGAGTGTTTATGTAAAATATGTTTTACTCTGTTATGTATTCATGAGATGCATAAGATGCAATGTAATATGGTAAAATATCCTCAGCAGTGGCAGCTAAAACTCTAATCCCCATGCTCCATAAAGTGTGCAGTAATCCCGCTGAATTGGGCTGGATTTTACTCCCATGATGGAGCTGCGCAGGAAGAGCATCCAACTACATTACGTAAGGGTCGCGGGGAGTTTTTGTCTGTTCGTGAATATCTAATGGAGCGCTGGGTATTGGGCAAAGAGTTTGAGGGAAAATGTATGCAGAATAGGCCGCGGCCGAGTATAACATCGTTATAATTATGTAACAGAACATATTGTTTTTAACTGCAAGCGCATTTCAGAAGTTTTTGTCATTAATGAGTGGTTCTTATTTTGTCTGAAAAATATTAATATATTTCAAGTTTATATCATCATGCATCCTTTCTTAATGTCTCTATTGTAGCTTTTGGCAACTGTAAAGTGTCCCAATACATTTTGTCTTAATTTTATACCAAATATCTATGTTTTGTGCAATATATATATATATATATATATAAATGTGTATATATATATATATATATATATATAAATG
>JAUCNO010001758.1:19955634-19973340 GCA_032353835.1 Enteromius viviparus
CACCAGCTTCCTGTTTATATACCTGCGTGAGGTTCCTCCCGGGTCCTAGTGCCCTCACGATCTGGTACGTGTGACAGTATATTCATTTTAAATTCTGGGTTTTTTGCAACAGCAAGTGAGGTTGAAAACTGCATGCTATCCACCGAAATGCGTTTGATTCACATGAAAAGCACAAGCTCTCTGCAGTGATGGGAAAGCAGCCATTTTCACAGCTTTCTCCTGGCCGTGAAGCACATGACCTAGTTAGGCCATTCCTAAAAATACAGTCCTCTTTTGTCTTTTCCTGCGTTTCTGGTGCGCTCGGCACATGCTAACTAGCATGTCAGTGTAACCTTCCAAAACAGAACATCATGTATCAGGAAATGCACTAGAAATGCCAGGGTTGCTATGGGAGACAAGAGACCGTGCTCCACTGCATCTCTCTCTCTTTAGCCTTTTTACGTTCACCTTTTCACAAATACAACACAAAACAAAACAGAAAAACTTGATTTTTACATGTGACTTTAGATGCTCCCCAGAGATGTAGTAGTGACTTGGGCAATTATCTGTATGTATATAAAAAATCGATTTCAACATTAATTATGTCTAGTGTAAGTGTGATGTTTCTTTTCCCTAGACATCTCCGGCTTTTTCTGTTCTTTTTTTTTAAATATTGTGGAACCACAAGAAGGTCTGGCTCCCTAGACAACAGATAAAGTGTCTCATTTTATCAGTATGGCCAACACTCATTAATCAAAGTGACATTCATGAATATACAACAAACAAGAAAGAAATTTCTAACAAGCCCTTTAAGTTGCTATCTCATCTTGCTTGTGGTTTATGACCTACGTATGCTTGTCACTTGTCAGAACGTCCAAATGTATTTCTTATCAATTTGATTACAAGAACAAAGAGGCTTATAGAAAAACCTCTTATAAGACTTAAGACTACATCTTCAATAAGCGCCTATTGTTAAAGAATGCAAATAGGTGCATCATTCTCTTAATTAATTGGCTCGTCCATGAATTAGATTTCTGTTTTATTTAATTTAACAACAGGAGAAATTATTTTCTCCAAAACACGAAACGAAATGTTATTTATGGGTTAATTTTATGTCCTTTTGGAGCTTAAAACTAAAAAAAGCTGTTGTGTTTTAGCAGAAATTAACATACGTAATTTTTGTGTGACCAGTCTCTTTAAGAGCATCCTGATTTGACTGAGCACATCCCAGGGTTAACATGAAAAGGATGCTCTTAAATTCTCTCTGATTTAAACATAGTTTGCTGAAGATCATTAGGGCCAGACATTGACTGTCATCTAAATGAGCATGTCAGTTTTCTGGTTTGTCCATGCTATCGATCATGCCATTACCTCTCATTACCCCAGCCTGCCTTAATTACCTATTAACTCTTTGATAAATCAGTAGCACTAGAGGCCTATTGATCTACAGTGATGTTGATAGATGCCTGGTTTGAGGCTATCACCTCTGCGCTCTCTAATCAGAGGCAAAACCCAACACAGGTTCTGCTTTGAAGTAAAGACCAAATAAAATCATGTCTGTCTTTCCAATTTTCCAACGAAAGCTCTGTTCTTATACTTTTACTAGAACTACTTGTGTCTGATTCTTACAAAGCCTGAAAAGTAAATCTCTTATTTCATTCACATTAATATAAAGCAAAATATTTTACTTAATTATTTAATTATTTATTTGAAGCTCAATACCCTGTCATCTTCTTCCTAACCAGTACTTTAATAAATAAATAAATAAATAAATAAACAAAACATATATGTATAAATATATGCGTGTGGTGTTTTTTCATATATATATATATACTTTTTAATATATATTTATATATACACGCACATACATAATCTGGACAATTTTTATCCTGTAAAGTTCACATTTTGAATGCTCAATTCAAATCACAATTCGAAAATCAAATTGAAAATTAATAATTAATAAATAAAAATTATTTTGCATGCTATTTCAATTTATTTGATAAAAACCTGGACATGTAAGGTTTGCTTTTAGATGCTCAGTTCCCTGACAGCTCTGAATGTGTTAAAATCCTTTTATAAGCCCCAAATACAGAAGTATTTAGCATGTGCTGGTTTTTGGATGAGAGCCCATTTGCTTAATCACAGTGGAGGATCTGATCATAACAGATGCGTCCTTCTCAGCCAAAAATCATGCCAAATATTTACTCATGTACTGCCCTAATTCGGCTCCGATGTTTTGCGTACAGGCTTAATGAGAAGTGATCTTCTGGAGTCAGGAGACAGAGAACAGAGCTTTAATCCGAGCTATAAATGGATGCAAGGGGGGAAAAACGACCTTGGAAGGTCATTTATCAGAAGCAAATATATGAGAGTTATATTAATATACCTTAGATATTTCTGGGATTTTATGAGTTTGATTTTTCATACTGAAGCTTCAGCAGCTGCAGACCAGTGACAGGAGACTGTTCAAAGCAGATTTCAAATTAAAATAATTTGAGTCATTTTTTTTTATTTTATATTTTATCATTTAAATATACACATATAAAAATAATTTAGATATTTGACCTATTTGATTGATTAGCAGTGATCTGACAATGTTGTGTAGTAATCCACACCACTCCTGTCCATCAGATTACATCTTGTGAGGCAAAAATGTGTGTGCTTGTAAAAAAAAAACTGCCTCAGAACGTTCCATCTTTATTTAATATTACATATTAAAATATGTAAAAGATTCTGGTGATGTATGAATATCATTAAGAGACAAGAGTGCATATACCTTGCCATCCATTACTTAAATGAAACTCAGTATAAGTAACTTCCCCCACAGGGTAATATATTAGTTTAAAACTGTACTATGCAACCACTCTGCTTTAAATAAGACATATCCTTTTCCAGTCGATTACAAATCTGTTTTTCTTTATAATATTGTGCACTGAAAAATCATTTCCAAGACCAGAAATGGAAAAGGTCAGTTTTGATGTCATGTTCACTATTTATTTGATCAATAATGTGAACTATAATTATAATATATAAGTATTCTATTGTAATATTTCTTAAAATGTAATTTATTCCTGTGATCAAAGCATTTTCCCAGTCTTCAATATCACATGATCTTTCAGAAATCATTCCAATATGCAAAATTTATGCTAAATACTATCAATATTAAAAACAGATATGTTGCCTATTATTTTTGTTCAAGTATACTTTTTCAGTCCTCTTTTTTAATTCTCTGATAAAAAGTTCTAAACAGCATTTTTTTTTTAAATCGAAATCTAGTGAACACACAATAAATGTCTTTAATGTCACTTCTGATCAATCTGATGTGTCCTTACTAAATAAAAGTATTAATTAAAAAAAAACTTTTGTGTAGAATATAACATTTTAATTGGCTTTATTAGTATCTGTTGCATGTTTGCCTGTTTTTTTCTGGCATGTTTTTTTTAAATATTGATTATTTGGCAGAATGATATATAAAGAAAACCATGACAATAAAATAGTCTAGAATAAAGAGGAGAGGTAAAGTAACACACAAGCCAGACTTAAACTCATATCCCCTGCATGTTCACCACTTTACCACTAAGTCACAGCTCTGAATTAATGTCCTATCAGAACAATGTGTCCATTGAAAATGTGGGCCACCGGATGCAGTTTGAGATACTTCAGTCATAATGTGTAGGCGGCAATAGTTGAGCGAGTGAGTGTGTGAAGCTTCAAACAGTCTCGTTCTGCGGATGTGTTCCGAGTGGCTTATATAAATGCTATAAAACAGTCGGACCATGCTGTGATTTACTACACAAGTCAACTGCTACTTAAACCACTGTGCTTGCTCAACGCTTCTGCTAAGCGCTGTATTAAAAACAAATGCATGTTTGGTTAGGATTTTCAATTATGGTCTTGATTTGTTTCAATGGGTGATTAGCATTAGTGTGCACCTGTTATTTCATTATTCCATCATTATGCAGATATAATTGTCATTGTAATTTTATATTGACTCTTCAATTTAACTACATTTCTAAATGAATAAATTAATTATGAAATTATTAGATGTACTTCCTGCTGTGATTATTTTGTTGGTGAATGGTAAATCTCAAGAAAAAATGTCAAGAACTGAATAACACTTCACCTCAAACTTAAAAGTAAACATTTTTATGTTTTATATAATATTTGTATCTTAGATTATTTGTTTATGCAATGTTATATTTTGCATATAGAAGAAAATTAAGCCTAAAATACTATATTACAGTAATATTTATTGCTGGGAATTGTTAAAATGTCAAGATGATGTGACAATGCACTGTAAAAAAACCAATATATATATATATATATATATATATAAAACAATAATGTTTAAAAAAGGTTACTTCAGTTTTTTTTCTTTATAGAAATAAAAATTAATTTCAAAAATTTTTTTTTATAAATTTTTATATATTGTATTTAAAATTATATGCTGAAATATTTGGTTATATTCTGCGTAAAGGCAAATAGGCCTACAAATACTGTATTACAGTTTATATATATATATATTTATTTACTATATATATATATATATATATATACACACACATAGAACTTTATTATACAGAATAATAGTTAAAATTGATCAAAAATGAGGTCACAATGCAAAAAACAACAACAAACAAACAAACAAAAAAACGTAATACGCTTTCTATTACCAAAAAAAGCAAAACACGTATCTACACTTTTGTGTGTGTGTGTGTGTGTGTGTAAGCTTCATTGTTTCTCTTTTATTCTTTATTTCGGTGTAAAATGTGGCTTAAGCCTTTTTTTCCCCCACCATAATGATTATGGATGATCAAAATAAAAGTCCAGGACATTATTTTCACTTCCTGACTGTAGTAAAGGACATGACAGCAGGTTAACCTGAGCATTTGTGCACAACCATCTGTTCTTGCGCCCGCGCGTCACTGTATCGCTGTGCTTCCGACTGTGTATGCCAACACAAAGAGTGCAGACCAAATGCACCTGCACACTACACTACCAGAGGTCACGCTGGGACAGAAAAGAGAGATCAATCAGTGCTGCATTTGCCAGGCGCGTGTGTGCATTAATCTGAGGAACAAGGAACAAAAAATACTTTTACATTGTGATAAAATCACTATTGTACATCAGAATCTTTTGCCTGCACTTTTTACATCCCTAAAATTCTATACATTTACCCGAAAATGCATAATTTATTGTGTTTTTGGAGAATGAAGTATATGTGCATTTGACCTGCATTTGCATATTTATTTGTAGCAGTGATGCAGAAACTATTTCTTTGTCTTAAATTTTCTAACAGCCATTTGTGTAGCTTAAAACGTCAACCATGCTATTTTTTTTGCTAAGCAATAAAAACTGAAATTGAAACGCGATCAAATATCAGCATTAAATTTTCTACTTAAAAAATTGCTAGTACATTTCAGACAATTATCAGAGGAACACACTGAACAAAAATAATATTTTTGCTTGTTTAGATCAAATATATTTTTACAGAGTATGTAGAACCTTGTTTCAGATGTGTTTGTAATTGAGTCTGATGCTGAAATGATTTCATTTTAAAATATTTTTAATAAATATTTGGTAAGACTTCACATGGATCCTGCCTGATGCATAATAAAGGTATAATGCACAATTGTTAAAATGCATTTTAATAATGCAGAAATTGGATGTTTTGTATCCAATTTGTGTGTGTTAATGCAGTTACCTTTCAAAAGGTGTATAGTTTATTGTATTGTATTTTTTAGTATTGTTATAATTATTGCATTAAAAGTAATTTGATTATATATAAAGTGTTACTGAACATCTTAACATTTAGGTTCTGAATTAGAACAAAGTAGTTTGTATTTTAGAGATGCTTCTAATAGGAACAATGAATGATGATTATGTGATGAGTCAGTGTGAAACAGGAAATTTCATTATCTGATTGGGCAGACTGTTGTCTTCACATTGGCATCATGTGATAGATTTCTCACCCTGGCTGACTTTTCTCTTTTCCACTTGGGAAAAAAACAACAGATTGCTTTCTCACCTGTGCCTGATGGCTGTGAATCGAACAGCACTTCAGCGGCCATCGATTCAGGATCCGTACACAGGCCGATGAGAATCGACCACCGCAAACTTATCACACTGACATTTTCTAAATAATTGAACTTGTGCAGTGGAAACAGATATGCACTCTCTACGATAAAAAATGGTTTTGTGACATTTTCAAAAGAACGTTAACATTTGATAGAGTGATGCCACTTCAGATTGTCTTTTATGATACGACTTCATAACCAGACCTATTTAAATGAGTCTGACTCTGATGATACATACTTACAAAAAAACGGGTTTTGAGAAAAAATAACATTTTCTGAAGAATCCTGAATGGTTGTTAATCTTGCCACACTAACCACCCTGATGCTAAGGTGTTCAGGCTGGGTTAGTGTTGGCTAAAGGTTGCTGCTTACTGCAACAACAACAGCTCTATCACAACTGGTTCAATGTAAACCCTTTGGAAGATTTACAGAAAATAATTGGAATGCTAGTAACAAACTGTGTAATTTTTAGTAAATGCTTTGTGGCGGTTTTGGCTTAAAATGTATAGTGCAAATCTGTGTTATAAGTCATTCTTGAAGTTAGTATGCAGTTATTTTTTATTTATTGTTATTTCTATTTTTACCTGTTTATTTATTTGTTTATTTTTTTTTAAATATATTTGAATTTTATTTATTTTATTTCATTTTAAACAAATGTAATGATAAATAAAAGCATATGAAATTTAAGACCGATTTGGCAACGCTTTGCTTAAAATAACACTTAAAAAATTTATTGAATTAAATTGCATTTTTTTTTGTCATTTAGTTTTTTTTTTAGCTCATTCTAATTTAGTTTCAAAACAATTAGCTGCTTTTAAATTTTTGCTGTTTTTTTTTTTTTACATTTCAAAGTATTATCTTAATATACGCTGTCACAAAAATAATAAAAAATAAACAAGATCAAGATAAGCAATCTTAATACCTCATTGTTATTCTATATTTTTTATGTTGATTCCCAATGTATCCCAAAATTATATTAGCCTACTAATTAAGCGCAGTGTATTTTTTTTTATATAAAAGTGTTAAAGGCGGCACAAAGATTTTTCAGAACATGAAGGCTGAGCCTGATTATAAAATATAAATATCATCATCTGCATCATCCTTCAGCAGCTTTTTAAAACCGAAGCCATAAACACATGCCGATAATCAGTGTCAGCATTAAATCTCATGCACTCGCACAGACACCCTGTAGAGACGGATGCTACGAGTATCAATCATCCTGACCTCCTTCTATCTTTTCCTCTGTCCTTGATTCACTACGCTCTTATGCAACACTGAATGTGCGCCTGCCACCGTATGACATCTCGCTGGTGCCGTGCGTGTGTTTGTTTGCGAGTTATTTTGAGCAGCAGCATCAATGCAGGACCTGTCAGTGTAGGAGGGTTAATAAGCCTCGAGACTTCAGAGCGTTGGCTTTTCTTCGGCAGAGATTTGTTCCTGCGCCGGTGGAGGGGGGAGCCGAGACATGTTGTGCTTTGGGATTCTTAGTGCACATTGCATCAAACAGCGCTAACAGCAAACAGGATATGAAAGATGAAGTCTGAATATGCCGAGACAAGCGGTGGGAGGCAACGTTGGGTCTGACGCGTGTCGCAAAGGCTTCGGGCCCTTCGTGTCAACGTGGCCAGGGAGCGAGCGTGTTATAAAGGTGTTGATCGCCCTTGTGTGGCTGTTAGATGAAATATTTACACAGAATGAAGGAAAAAACTGCCTGAAACGTTGACTTGGTTGGTAAAGCTTGAGAGGACACTAATCAAAAAGATTCGATGCAAAATAAAAGTGTCGTTGTCAATTATTTCTGTGATCACACAGTACTCGTATTTGTATTTTAACTCTGAAAAGCCCTAAAATGTTTCTTTAATTGTTGGATTTAATAGCGATTGCTGAGTGATTTAACCCATCATAATGTTATGATTGTAGAAATTTAGGTTGATGAGCGAAGTTTGATGCCATTAGATGGGATGCAACAAGTTTCTAGCAAGTTCTTCTGACCTCAATGAAAGCAGAAAGCTGTCCAGAACTGTACGATAACCTTTTTGCCTCAAAAGCACCCCCTATGTGCCTTGTATTGAACTGCATTTAATAGTGGTCGATTATTTTATTAATATTGAAGAGAATTCAACTTTTTAAATGCAAGAAAGCCTGGAGAATTTTAATAAAAATGTGATATTTAATTTATTATTGAAAAATTTAATAAATAATAATAAACAAAAAAAGATAAATATATGTATAAAAAAAAAAATAGAAATAAAATAAACACAAATAAACAAATAAGATGAAAAAAAAAACTGTGCTATGTTGCGTCTGGTTAGGACATGTGTAAGTCAGGATATATCATGTTTGAACAAAGATGAGAACACAGCTGTCTTGTTAGAAAGTCATTAATGGCTCATTATTTAACAGATCTATTAGCCCGCAGACTGCTGCAGTCCCTTCTCTGATAGCTTCAGTTTCGTACATCTGTTTCAGCATGAGTCTTTTGAGAAAACATAATGTCTCAGTATCAGCCCTGCATTTCTAATAAAAGAGAAGATCAGTTGCAGGACTTGAGATGTGCATGTAACACAACCAAAGGACCTTCACATTCAGCACTTCTCTTCTGAAATACACTGACAAAGACATCGTTAACTCCCCTCGTTCTTCTGATTAATGGATCTATCCAAAAAGCATTAATATCATACGGGAGTTTATTTTTTTCACGAGATAATTCCGCTTCTATATTTGTGGTCAGAAATGTCCCGGGGTTTGAGCAGTGAGTAATGGGTGTTATTACGAAATCACTGGCGAGTTCATTTATTACTGCATTTGTTCAGCATTTTCCCCTTCTTTTGCAGAAAACCTTTTCCTTTATCTACATGTTCGTAAACAAAAGGTTTAGATGACTGCAAATAGTATGCCAAATATCAAAACCCAGAAAGCAAACTGCAATTTGCACAATATCACAGCTTTGAGTCTTATTTGCTGTTAAATCACCAATGCATTTGACAGTCAGCAATAGGTGTTAAACTAAAGCACTTGCGATGTGTTCGTTTGTGTTCCAGTAATTAGCATATTCATTAGTGCGATTTGCATTGATTAAGTTGATTTATGCAAGTATGTATCAGCATAAAAAGAAGATGCGGTGAGTTGATTAGTTAAATGACAGGCCTATAAGTCTAAGAACCAATAGTGTATGATAAAAATGAAGCCCAACACAGCACCAAAGGCCATGCACAGTACAACATATAATGATGCATGCCCACATTCTTAATTAGCAAACAATATTGCATGATCTATGCAATATAGACTACAGAGTAAAGTGAAAACTGAAGATGCATATGACGACCATAGCATGTTACTTAGAGCTAAACCAGACAGTGCTATAAGTGTGCATCGTTTTTGTTATAAGTGTGTGTTTGTATGTGATGCGCACATGTTGAACGAAGATGATCACCAGCTAGGCACAATCTTTTTCTCTCAATACTAGTCTCTCTCCTGCAGAGAAGTCTTTAATCAGGCCAAGGGTAGAGAGAGAGAGTGTGTGAGAGCGTGGGTGGGTGTGTGGATGTCTCGGATAGACGTGGCTGTGTAAAAGGTTTTTTGGGTGAGTGGACAAGAAAAAAAGGAAACGAGGGTGAACAAGAAAGGAGGAGAGCGAACAGGGACAGAGAGAGAGAGAGAGAGAAAGATTTATAGCATGCCTAGACTAAAAGCACTTGGGAAATTATGCAAAATTGCAGCTCAAAAACACTCAGCAAGTAGCGCACCGAGCAGTTGGAATATTTCTAATGAGCGCTAAATTAACGCCATGATGTCTGCTGATGGATTTGAGACAGACATTAACCTGCAATCAGACGTTGTTTGAAATGAGCCACAGCCGTACCTGGAGAAAATCACAGCTATATTAGCATTTGAGTGTCAACGCTGTGATTAAATGCCTTCATTAATAAAAACGCCTGCCTGATTAGAATGCCGGCTAAAGGAAGTGTTATGTGTGTGCATATGCACGTATTAATCATAAAGATCAATTGTTTTACCATTTTAGTTTGCAGATACGGATTTGGAGGGAGCAAGAGCACCATTTTCTTTATTGCACTTCAAAAGGAACAGTATGACACGACCTTTACATCCAAATCAAGCTCATGGCATCAAGAGTTTTGGGGCTTTGAAAAAACCCAGTACTGGGAAAAGAACTGAGCATCAATTTTGCACCAAATAGTTGTTGCAATAATGATCCCAACCCTACAGGATAACGATTATTATCTATGATATCTGAATGAAAGCAAACTTGCATTTTCACTAGAGTTACCTGGAGTGTCTTGTTTAAAGAAGTGGCAAATTCACGTCATTTAAAACCTGTATTGATTTCTTGCTTCACACGAAGTTTGAATTGAATACAATGAAAGTCAATGATTCCCTTGTTGCTTTGTACCCTACTGGCTTTGATTCTGTAAAGAAAAGTTGAAACATTCTTAAAAAATAGCTTATTTTCTATCATACAAGTTTGAAATTACACAAGGGTGAGGAAATGATGCCGCATTTGGATTTTTGGGTCAATTATTAAATCTCATGGCAATTTGTAACTTTTTCAGTTTGGAAAATTGGCAGCTAATGCGTCTGCTTTCATACGATCTGCCTACACCCCACTTGAAGGTTATATTTAGAGACGGTCATTAAGGCTTACTTTTTTCCTAAAAACTGTTGCTGCGTCTCTATTCAAAGCCTGCGCCCTCTGCAGGTCACACTTATCCACCATATGTCATTAAAACTGCCTAAATACCAAAATCTCACAATATATAACAGCTGAATGACACATCTTTATAAGCAACCTTGTATGTTTCTGTTCAAATCACATTGCAAAAATTCATCCGAAATGCTATTGTTATGTTTCCGAACTATCCATTTGAGGACAACGTTGGTGAAAACTTGCATACGTCTAGTGGGACTCGAACCCATAACCTTTCAGTCCAGCTATCTCAGCTCAACATCTCAAGCCTAAGCCTTACTTCTACTCTTCCTTCCAGGTGTCACAGTTTGCCGGCAAACCCATATCTTCTGACACACATATACGTCCACTCACCGCCATCGTCCTCATCGAAGGAGTTCATGCAGGGGAAATAGATGGCCAGGGCCTCAAAGGACGCGGACAAGCTGATGCGACTCTGCGAGCGCTCCATGTAAAGGCCCGGCGTAGGTGCCGGCGCCGTGTCCGCCGGCTTGGGCAGGCGCGTCTGGGCATTCTTCACGCGGAGCACGGCACGCGGCGTCTTGGCTAACTTTCACCGGCCTCTTCGCCAGCCCCGTACAAGATAGAAAAACAAATTGCAAAGCACCCTCGTAAGTCCTTGTGGACCTGGTTCAGCTTCAAGAATCCTGTCCAGATGTGATGTCCACAGTTTTTGCTGTCTCTAAAGTCCTTATTTTGTTTGGTTTCTGTCCAGGTCTTCAGGACAGAGAATTAGGATGGATGGAGTCTCATCTCAGGTGCTGATGTCTCAGAGCTGTGCTGGATCTGCTTCAGAGAACATGATCTGTTGCTTTTCCCTGTCTAGCTGATCCCTCATCGGATCCACTGTGCAGTGGATGGACGGATAGTGTATACTGCCGTTTGTCTGTGTGTGTGAAAGAGAGAGAAAGAGGAGAAATGGAGAGAGAGAAGGAGAGATGGGATTGTAGAGACAGACGGAGAAAGAGAGAGAGAGACGGGGAGAAAAGGTTCTTACTATTCTAGCAGTCTGAGGCTGATTCACTTCATTCAGTGCTGAGCTCTTTGTGGAGACAAAAAGTGGGAGGAGACACCCGAGAGCTGTTGCTGGGATTCAGGACACTGGCCAATCACAGGTGGGATGTCAGGATGTGGGCGTGGCCACAGTCTACAGGCACAATAGCTGTGAATATCTTTCATCCTTCACAGACATCGACCGTCTCGCTCTCTCTCCGCTAACACGGTGAAGTGGGAATCTTGAAACATTGGAAGGGTGTAGATTTCAGACCAGGTTTGATTGCAGTATGTTTTTGCCTCTCTCTTTCCAATCAAACCTGATAGTTTTAACAGTAAAAAACACATTCAACAGAAACTGCAACAGTTGGCTATTTATTAAGAAATACTATATCGATAATGTTGTGAATATTCATATCAACCATGAAGAAAAGTAATCTCACATACAATGAAAAAAAGGATTTAGAGTATTTTATAGATCAAATAATAATATAACATATAATAATAGTATAATATCCTTTCTTTTAGTGAATACTTCCTGTTGATGTATTTAATTAATACTAAAAATAATAATAATGCATTTTAACTTGTCCACCAGTTTGTAAGTAAAAACATTTTAAAAAATAATAATTATTGAAAAAGTAATGCAATAGAAATAAAGCAAGATTTGCTGCAAAGCTTAGAAATAGAAACGTAACCATTTTGCGTCTAATTATTTAACTTGAAGAACTAAACAGATATAAAAGGTAAATAGAAAAACAAATAAAACTGCATAAAAACTAACTAAAATTAATATAAAAACTGAAAATGTAAAAATAGATTTTCTTATCTTTGATATATGAATGCCATCTGGAGGTCAACAGGTTTGCCCGTTTTATGTTTTTTCAAACTGAGAAATGATAGAATGATAGAAATCATAGAAACAGCATCACAAGCAGGACTATTGCCTATTGATTCGGCCGTTGAATGTTGTGAATTAAATTACAAATAGCAACACAATGATAGTATAGAATTCTTAGTTAATAATCTCGGAAGATTGGCAATTTAAAGCAGCCATTGACAGCACCTGTGGGCTTCAGCTGTATTTAACCCACAATATTTCTTAGAAGCGGAATAAAAGAATGACACTGCTAGCTGAGAACAGTCATCTTCTGTTAAAGACGCATTTTGTCTTCTGTGTGTCTGGCAGGAGAGTCTGAGAGAGAGTGTGTGTGTGTGTGTGAGAGGGCTGAAAATGTCACCTGTGCCACCTCAATGAACAATCACAACTCTACTGCAAATAACAAACGCAGGAGCATCACTCATAGTTATGAACGCCTCATAACCGATACTGACAATCTCGCTCTTTCTCAAAGCCATCCTGTCAGTTTTTGTATACATTTATCCTTTTTTATATGGTTTAACCTCAGCAGGTTTACCAGAGTTCATCAAATTGTATGTTAACCCTCAGTTATGCAAGATTTTGAAGGATTAACTAGATTTTTATATTTTCAGAAGGAATTTGAGTAATACACATTTCTATGTGGTTGTTGCCAAGTTGTTATGTGATAACTGATGTGTATTTGTACCAAGTACCATGGTACAGTATAATCAAATACCAGAGTATTACCATCATGGTATCATCACAGTAAAGTTTAATTAAGGGAAATCACTGGTAATCATTCAGCTACTACAAAAAAGTATTAAAAAAAATAATATGATATTGCCGTTAGTACCACAGTATTCATGAAAGTATCTTGGAGCACTGCTCATTATTGTTAGCTAAAATTAAAATGAACAGTTTTCTTTTATTAAAATAAACTTGACATAAAATCAACTATAAATATTAAAAGACAAATTTGATGTGTTGTATTGGCTAAAGTTAAAATGACTAGCACTGAAATAAAAGAATAAATTAAAGCAAAGAATAAATATTACAGTTATCTGAAAGAAAATTAAAACTGAAATAAAAATAACTTAAAATAAATATTAAAGCATATAATAAAAACTTGACAATTAATATGAAAACTGAAAAGGAAAACTAAATTAAAAATATTAAGTCTAATAGTACATATAACATTGCCTTTGAGTACCATGGCATTTCATTTGATACTATCACCACACACTGATGGGTAATTTATTATATGGGTTATCGTGTATGTGTGTGATTGTGGTGTAAAAATGCAAGTTTTTTGTTAGGTTGTAAATTGATTAGGTAGGTTATAGTTTTAATAACAGTAAAATAATCAAAGTGTGTGTGTGTGTGTGTAAGAGTTGTCATGTTCTTGTTGCATTAGCCAATGGCAGTTGTGCTGGTTCTTGTTCATTGCTTCACTGACCTTTTATCATGTTGTTCCATCTACCAGCGGGACCCTGGGGAAGGGGCCGTCTCACTGTGATGACATCTAAAGTGCGAGACACCAATGAAACCTGACAGATGCTGAGAGTAAAAAGTGAACACAAGTTTGTGTGTAAAAGAGAGAACAAAGAGAAGGAAGAAAGAACGGTCAAATTAGGGCAGGATTTTTCTCTTCCTTCCAGAAACAGCATGTACTTGCAACAGTTGACACCCCTTCTGTTCAAACCCATGGCAGAAACCCATTATTATGCTGTAATTGTTCCAAAAGAGGGTAAGATCATTGCAATGTTTTTTTCTGTGATGTCCAGAAAGCCACTTGCACTATTATGTGACTATAATAAGGCATTATTCAGATCAGTAGCTCATCAAACTCTTCGAATGTAGCCCTTTTCCTATTTTAATTTTAGTTTTAATGACATAACTAAGTTAAACGAAGCTATTCAAAATAATACACACACACACAAAAAACTGTACCTTGAAAGATGATCGTAAACGTAAATTGAAATTGATTCTTTTGAAACTGCCAAAGAACGTTAACGGTTGCTCGAAGGTCATTTTGAATTAAGTTCGAAGCATTCGTTTTGAATCAAGAATCACTTCAAACAGAACGAGTCGTGAATTCACAAAGCTGTTTATTTATTTATTTATTTTTATTTGGGTGTTTTCAGATTTAAAAAAGACTATACATTGTAAAGAGTCAATTAATTAATTGTCGTATATTTATTAATATTTAAAATTATTACAACTTCAGTCTTTGTTTGAGCGTTGCATATATGCACGTCACCAGGTGTACGTTACAGAACATTTCAAGAGCTTCAAAACAGTGAGTAACGTTAAATCATTTTGTGGAGCTATTTGTTGGATTGATTCGACTATGATTGAGACGCTGATATATGATTATGAACCGGGTATTTGAATGAATCACTTCAAACGATTCAGGAGTTATCGTTTGAATCAGTAAGATGAATAGAGTTGCCGTTTCTTCTAACGATGGAATTTAACATATTGCAAATGACGTTAGATGGTTGGAGTACTGGTTAATCTGAAGGCTACAGATCGCTGATTTTTTGGTAACATTCATTCAGAATAACAACCATGTTTTATGCTGGTTAGTAATATTGTTTAAGTCCAAATGACAGGCAGTAATATTTATAGATGTTTACAGTTGGTTAGATACCTTTATCTCGGTGTCAGAGTTTAAAGAATTTAAGTGGCTGCAGCATATTACATATATCAAATATAAAGTTTCAGTACTGTATATAAAAACAATAAAGGAATATTCTGGGGAAAAAACAATTTTATGCATGACAGGGAATAATATTTAGACATGTTTACAGTTGGTTTGATACCTTTATCTCAAGTGGTGTCAGAGTTGAATGGATTTCTATTTTTTCGTACATTAACCCCAAGTTTCACAGACAAGGCTTAAGCTAGTCCCAGACTAATTTGCAAGTTTGAACTGTCTCAGATGAAAATATCTTGCTCTGACATATCTTAAAACATGTCAGTGTCATTGTTCTGTGTAAGATGCACACCTGTAATATTTTCTTATAAGGCATTTTTGTAAAAGTTGCTTAAATATCGTAATTTAACTAATGCTTAGTCCTGGTTTAAGATAAGCCCTGTTTGTGAAACTGGGCCTAAAAGTTGTAAAATTATTATAAAACCCATAAAATGCTAATTTTTAAAAACTAAGTCTTGTGCATTGACAAGGATGTTGTTCTGAACATTTTAGTATTGGATGTGTAGTGTAATGTCATGTAGTATAATTGTTTAATTAATTTAGAAGGTTAATTTATATTAAAAAAAAAGCCTTGTGCAACGTAAATGACACATATTTAAGTCTACCTTACCTAATTTGGGCTAAAAACATAACGGGCTCAAAGAGGTTAATTGGTTTGAAACTGAATGTCTGATGAATGTCAAAAACCAAACTAACTTTACTGCGGTCCAAAAACGAATGACGCTTGATCCGATGATCATAATATATTTATAATCACTGATCTATATATAATGACTCTATATTAGATATAATGTTCTCTATATAGATCAGTGATTATAACTCATTTTCCCGTTCTTTAGCTGATGCCTGCCTGCACAAGCAACAGCGTTTCCTGCGACGAGAGCAAATACTTTGGGATTAGAGATGTAACAGCAGGTGACAACAGCAGGTTTATTTTTTCAGTTCAGTGGCTTCCTGTACAAACACATCATCCACTATTATCCTGTCTGTAAAAATAGAAATGTATAGGCTATTTGAAATGTTTACCTCAAAAGCATAGGCGAATCAAAGCACTTCAGTGACTAATATATAATCTGCAAGGAAATGATCAAAATAATCTTCCATTTGCAAGGCGCTGGATTTTGTACTTGCATCAGTAACTTTGATGTCAGGCTGCAGAACAGATCATTTCAGGTGGTTGCATTGCGTCAGGAAGATGTTTGAACACGTGACTGCCTGAGATACAGACCAGCACACACGTGCTGAGGATGTGTTGTTCCACGTACATGAGCTGCATTGAAATGATTGGAAGGATTTGATGCCATTAAAGCAACAGTTTACTGGAGAGAGAAAAAAAACAACTCAGCCTCATAGGAGAATCTTCATACAGACCATTTGGTCTTGCAAAAATGTAATGAGAAATATTTAAGCTCATTTAGACTTTTATGAAGGCTTTCTTCAGCCAAAAAAATAAATGAAAGAAATGGTAGCTGAGACGTTTTATCTCCCAATTCAGATTGTTCTCTCACAATACGGTTTATATCTCAGTTTTTCTCACAGTTCTGAGCTAAAATCTGAATTGTGAGAATTGCAAGAAACTCAAAATGGTAAACTAAAAACTGCGTGGAGAACTGCGAGATATAAACTCAGAATTGTGGGGGTAGGGGGGATCAGATCTGCATGATATAAACGCAAAATTTAAGGCAAAATCTGAATTGCCATATACAAATTCAAAAAAGAAACTATATAATCAGTAAAATTGCTAGATTTAAATAGAAAAATAAGAAATAATGAACAAACTGAAAAATTTAAACTTAAAATTGCAAAATAGAGGGGTCTGAATTATAAGATGTAAACTTGCATTTATAGTGCTGCCAAACGATTAATCACATCCAACAAAAAGTTTTTGGTTTACATTATGTACTTCATGTGTACTGTGTATATTTATTATGTATATATAAAGACACAAACACAGACAAATATTTACATGATTATACATATTCATATGATGATATTTCATATTTAACATAAATATGTTTAATATATAAACATAGCATATTTTTAATATTAACATGCATATGTTTATATATACATAATAAATATACACAGTATACCAGGGTTGGGGCCATTCATGAATTGAGTTGAGAATGAATGGTAAATTCTAATTCACTTGCTGGAATGGAATTGGAATTGGAACTGCATTTAGCTGACAGGAAATGGAATTGGAATTGAATTGGAATTACAGGAAGTAGAATTCAATTCAGGAAGAATTCCACTGAATTCTGTTAATTGCTGAGCATGTATTTGTTATTGCATAAAGACATACATTTGAACTTTATTTATGTTGATTTACAAATATCAAGCAATGTAAGAAATAGAGTTGATCAAATGC
>JAUCNO010001758.1:19980091-19995593 GCA_032353835.1 Enteromius viviparus
TCTATCTATCTATCTATCTATCTATCTATCTATCTATCTATCTATCTATCTATCTATCTATCTATCTATCTCTGTCTATTTGTCTATCTATCTCTATCAAACTGGAAGTTCAACGTCTTTAGCCAGATTTTTTACACTATAATGCCTTCTGTAGCATCCTGTAGTGACGCAGAGAAGGCAGACTGTATTTGCTTGAAGATATGAGTGACATTCTGGCAGATTTAGAGGAAGCAAGCTTGCGTATGTCTAAGAAGTGTTTGTATATGTGTACTTTGGTATACAGTATTATGACTTTGTTTTGGTTTGGAAGTAGAAAGCAGTACAAAACATTTCATTAACATGAGCTTTGTGCAGCTATGTCTGCAGATAATAAGTTTTTCCTGTTTGTTTAGACGTACAGGAAATCTGTCTTCACCAAATGGCTGCATTTACAACAATGACCGAATTGGACCGGCTGGTTTGCGCACACACACAAAATGCATATTACTCACAGACAGAGCAGAATCATGCATCAGACTGACCTAGAAAACTGGAAAGCCACCATCATCCTCTGCTGCCTCTACAAAGAGCTCACAGGAAGCAGCCACCTGCCCTAGACATAAGCAAAACACATTATGATGATGGAGCTCCATTAGTTCTGTTACTCCACCCTGATATAATACACACTCACTTATATGCTTCTTTCGTTTATGACAGCTGGAGTTATTTTTTACTTTTTCCATAAAATATATGACTTGAATCAGTTAAGACTAATAATACAAAAGCTTGAAGCAGCAGAAGTTTGTCTACAAATCATATGATATCATGAAGTTTGAAAATTTGAATTCTGAATATTTTAATATTATCTACAATAAATGATATATTATTCAAATTTATGGTGGAATTGAAGAAGAAATATATATTTGTAAGCAAATTATATATTTATTTACATACTGCATATATCCATATGTATGTTATTATATTATAATATAATTGTAACGATGAGGCGAGAGGGCGTGCAGGTTCATGTGCAACATTTTAATGGGTGGTCGATGAAACAAACAGACAGAGTCAAACACTGGCAAACAGAGTCAACGTAGGCAAAACAAGCGGATGGTCAGGCAGACAATGGGTCAGCAACAGGTTATCCAAAAAGCAGAGAAACAAATGAAAACAAAAAAACATAAGGCAAATTCGGGAGCAAGGAATATCTCGCACAACAACATCAACTAACCGTGAATACACAAAGACACCCAGGTTATTTATACACGTAAGACTGGGCGGAGACAATAATAAAACACCATGACCACAAACAAGCGGGGACGGCAGCATGAGTTCGTGGGAATGGGTCCGGGCATGAGAGCAAAGGTAAACACACACACAGTTTGCTGGGCGCTGGAGTTCATCCAGAGAGCTGGCACATACAGCTGGCAGTGACAATAATGTATTACATATTATATAGGCTATATATATACGTATATATATAGAGAGAGAGAGAGAGAGAGAGAGAGAGTTGTTTAATGTTTAATATTTATCATATCTAGTATTTTTATATCTTGTTTATTATAGAATTTAAATATATAATAAATCAACTTACAACAATAGATTTGATTTTTATTCATTTTATTTATATTTTGACAAAATTGTGTAGTTTTTATATGTGTGTGCAGGGGCAGACTTACCCATTAAGCAAAGATAGGCAACTGTCCTGGGCCCCTGAAAGCCAAGGGACCCCCAAAATGCTTTTCTTACACGAGATGCGCATTAAGCGAGGACACGCGAACAGTTGCTATTTACAGTGTTTATTACCATGACAACCGTCTGCGTGTCCGAGTGTTACGTGCTTCTTGTGTATCCTGCTTGTAGCAAACGAAAATATTATGCATCTGATACTGACTGCCGTAAGAGCGCGTTTTAAAGCTAAAACGCACTGGTGTAAATGGGGCTTGATTTTACGTGCAAGCACAGCTATTGTCATAATCTTATGTGTAGCCTGGTTGTATCAGATGGCAATTAGATTACAAAGCTGAAACATGAATGAATAAAAGTGGCTGCTAAATGAAATGTTAATGAAAGAATCCCATAATAATAGGTACATGAAAAATGAAGAAACACTGGACATAACTATGTGGCACCATTGTGCAGCAGCAAATAACAGTAAGTGTGGGCAAATATAGGGCCCCAAATTCACTAAATCTGCCCCTGTGTGTGTAGAGAGAGAGAGAGAGCACAAGTTGTTTTTGAAAATGATGACATTTCAGTGACATAATGTTGCAATGTCAGAGAAAAGAGAGCTGTTGAGGAAGATGCTTTGCCATACATGCTTTCACCTGAGTGTTATTCACAGCAGATGCTATATGTCTCACAAACACCTGCTAAGGCCACCCTCTCTTGTTCCCGTGGTAACCTCATTTGTTGGTGCCTGCTCACCTACTGGGTCGGTTTGAGCACATCCAAGGACAGCGATGCATGCAGGCTGTCTCTGTTTACCAGCGACAACCAGAGTGAGAGAAGCAAATAACGAAGCCAGCTGTTTCCCACCGCAGGCCCACTACCTGCTGTAGTGTGAATTCATTTTACCAGGACATGCTGAGTCAGAAAGCAATTTACAGATGACGTCCCACCACTATATATCTCTGGGAGGGCTGCGAGGCAGGCATGTCTTATGGGATAAGCATTGAAGATTTAGATCAAAGATGGATATGTGTAAATAAATTCTCTATATTGCCTTTAGGGGCTGCTGAATATTTCATTTTGTATCTATTATTCTTTGCACTGCAGAATCAAAATTGTGGTCTTGATGACAAATGATATGATACTGTACTATACTCTCTATGTGTTTAATGCTTGATGCAGATTTATAGTCTAAATGCTTTAGTTATAAACTGAAACGCTCCAGCATTTATTGATGACATGCGGCGAGTTCTAGATTGAATAAGGAGAAAAATAGAAAATTGTAATGCTAGGGGGAAAATAATTTACAGAACTACACAAAAAACATTTACTTGACTTTGTTTGTAAAAAAAAATATTTGTTTAAAGGGATAATAAATCTATTTTGAATAATGTAGGTTTTGGTTCCCAACTTTCTTCCAAATATCTTCTTTTGTGAAAAACGCAAACTCGTTTAGGTTTAGGATTAACTATATTTTAAAATTCATATTGCATGTTTTTGAAGCAATCTGCTTCTTATATCTGACATATACAAGTGTATAACTGAAATGCAATGAGTTCCAGTTGAGCTACAAAACAAACTACTACAGTAATGCAAACAAAAATAAAAAAATATACAGAAATGCATAAATTAAATGTTAATAATCAGTGTTGGTTCCCTTTGTGCTCCATATTATATATGAAAACACAATGGAAGTTGATAGGAACCTAAACTGTTAGGTAACTAACACTTCTGTTTTTGTGTTTGTGAGGTTTGAAGGACATTTAATTGAGAAATGTTGACAGAATTTTTTGGGTGAACTGTCTCTTTAAAAACCTGTTTTGATAGGTATTTTTTATTCAGATAGAAAATAGGGTTAATTTTGAATTCATGTTGCATATTTTTAAGTAATCTGATTCTTATATCTGACAAACAAGAGTATAGACTTATTATGTGATGACTTGTGCAGAAACTCCATGTTCCTTGCTTCATTTGCCAACCACAAGTTCTTGGCACTGGTTTTAAGAGCGCCATCGGTTTCCTCCAGTACACATCAACCTAGATTGCTGAAAAAGGAGCAGCCTGCTGCCAGTTAATATAGAAATTGGGGCTTCGAGGACGATGCCGTGTCTTTCATGTCTGATATCTTCAGCTAATCATTAAACCGCAGAGGGTGAAAGACAGGCTAAGTGTGTCAAGCACTGGTTCACATCCTGAGACAATCATGTTAAACAGAGAGCCAGTAACTATGCTAGACCTGGACTGAAGCTAAAGTACAGTCCATTTTATAATACAAGGCTATCAAATGGTTAGACTGTATGGAGAAGCAGTTAGAAAACAATTTTAATATTCCTTGGCACTTATTGATCAACTTTAATTGTTTTTAAGTCAGTTTGTCCATTTAGCAGTTCCTGCTCACCTTTTTTGGTGGAAAAAGCAGCGTATTGATGCTGTGGAAGCCAGCAAATGAACTGGGTCAGAGATCTTCCTGATATAAAAGGCCTCAGCATCTATCTAAAAAGGTTTCAAAGCTATAAAACTTAGGAACTCATCAACTTCCCCTTGCACTTTACAATTGCACTTGTTCCACTTGTGTCTCCTCAATCTGGCAACCCGAGTCTGAGGAGAAGGGGCAAGAAAAACAACTTTCTCCAATATTTTACATTTCAACCTCAAGCTCATTGAAACCGATTACTGGAGCATGTTTGATCAGATATATATATATATATATATATATATATATATATATATAGATATATATATAATTATATGTATGTTTTATTTCTTTCTCCTTCAAAGTATAATGTAATATAATTTGTGTTACTTGGCATTTCTTTGTGGATGTATTTGTAAAATTCACAAACTGAAAATAGTTTGAAAGTAATTCTTTTACCAATTTTTCAGGGTAAATTTCAGAAACAACTTGCTGTTTTTTGTGAAGGTAAAAACTACATTACAGCATTTGGTTGCAGCTTCAGGTGTAAAGGATCATGAGAAATGCTCAGAAAGACAAAAGAATAAAACATAACTGGAAACATATGCCAAAAAATTGCATGTTCTTTGACTGAAATGTAAGCCATTAATCACAATGGACCCCTCAGAATGCAGTAGCACCCTGGCAACCAGCTGGCAACCACCTAGCACCCACCCAGAACGCTGAAGCAACTGCATAGCAATATACTGACAACCACAGAGTGAGTTTTGCATTAGCAGGCACAATTCATCTTTCCCTCAGAAAATGTACAAACCTAGTTTCTCATTCATGTTTCCTGCTGAGATGATATATGCCACTCTGCTGTGCTATGCTCCTTCCTTTCAATTGCTTGGCTGTCAGTAATGCGTGTTAATTTCTATCCCGGGAATGATTATGTACTAAAAATGGCATGCTAGCATAAAGACTATGCCTATATCATGTGGTAGTATAGTTCAGTCCTTTCTCTCCATGCATAGTAAAGAATCTCCAGCTCTCTCCATTATGTTGCTGAACAATCGATGTGTGCTATTGTCCAAAACTATTATGTTCGCTCTCCAACATGAGAGGCATTCAGTGTGTCTTGTGAGGCACTGCATTTCTTAAATACATATTTAACAGCCCTCTATTTCTACCAAGAGGACTAAATAGTGAAGAGGTTTAAATCACCAGTATCTTCCACAATATATAATCATAAATGACTCTAAATGAGGGAAATGCAAGTGACTGAAGTGCACAGATAAAATAAATAAATAATAGTATAGTATCATAAATAGTATAGTAGTATATAACTTATACTATAATAATGCTGGTTTGTGAGCCTAACCCTAAAGTATAAAAAGAAGTATTATGGTGCTTGCCTCAGTCATTAACAAGAACAACAACACATACAGCGACGAACTGTGTCTTTGATTTATGAACAGGTGACCAAGTCAGCATCAACACAGCTTCTATTGCTTAACAAATAAATCTGCTTGAACATGCCTAAAGCAGGTCTGCACAGATTTCCCTGGAGACCCGCAGCTATAGATATTATTCCCCAGTCCCTGACTCGTCACTGTACCGCAGCCTCTTTTGTGCTGGAGCATTTTTTAAGGTTTATTTCAAGACATTTCCATCAGGCAGCCAGTTTTTCCTCTCATTTATATAATTTATATCCACATTTGTCCATTAAATAGTTCCCTAATTTTAGGCTTCGTAATGTATTGAGCTTCTTGTATGTAAAGGATAAACTTAGATTATTAACGAGCGTTCATAATAATAATGACCATGTTCAGTTCTTTAATGCTGTCTTTTTCGGTCATCTGGGTTGCTGTCCCAAAATAACAAAGCCTCATTTTGGGTCTGAGTCATAGATGATAAAGCATCACTGAAAAGCTTCGAATGGTTTATGAAACATACTCACTCATTGCGGAATCTGTTTAATTGAACAGTAAGTATTCTTTTCCAAATAGAAATTAAATCTAATCATTCATGCACCAAATGTGGTTGCTCTACATTGTTATACAAGTGGATGATTGAGTAGAATGTGTTCATTTCTCGTATGCATGCATGAAGTTACAAAGCAGACATTAACCGCAAATATGCATCAAGGAAGATTTACTTTGGATTTACCTCTGTGTGACCTGACTTGAAAGGGTAAAGGTCAGCCTAATAATTCAATTCTAAATGATTGAAGTAGACAGGCTTCTGAATTGATTACCTGATAGAAACATTGATTCTGTTTGCTTCAGATAATCAGAAAATCATTGTTATTGATACCCCATGCTTTTCTGTCCAGGGCTTACATGATGTCATGTCAATAAAATAATAAAAGATAAAAGCATTAAAACTATGACGCCAAAGACAGAAAAGCTTTTTATGTGAGAAGGTGGATGTGTGAAAGTCCAAAAATAAATATTTGTGGCACTTTCCAAAGATCTTTGGGTGCATTACACATCTCAATATGACATTTTAGCTCTAGTAAGGAGTATGATACCTGGTAATAATTGACTTGATTGTAATGCATGATGCCTAAATGAGCCCTATGAATGCAAAGCTGCAACTTTGTTTAACAAATGAAAACGTGGTTAGGTCATCATTGCTGTCACTTGACGTCATACCATTTTTAAGTTACTATCAAATGTCATTTTCCTTTAAACAATACTAACAACGATGAGATTCCACCTGCATTGAGCAGCCTCTGCTTTTTCAGCGGTAAACTGCTGTTGGATCTTAGCAGTGTTCCCGTGTTGGTTAAACCCGCAAATTTTATTCTGTCTGTGTCATATAAGCCAATGTAAAATTGAACACAAACTAAAACACCCAGCAGACTGACCTGTTTGAGTGGCTGTAACTGTAGAGATCTACACTACACCCTACTGGTGACTTCTGTGTATCACAAGCGCTGACAGGATAGATTTGGGTTATAATCAAATTTAATGACGCTGATTATGTAACTTTTTTTAATCAAGGAACAAGATACTCTTTGAAACGTTGTCAAATGTGACCCTGGGTGTGAAATCCCAGCTAAAGTCAGTTTGGGGATTTACTGTTTTCTACATAAAACCTTCAGAAGGTAAAGAACATTCTTTAAAAAAAGGTACCCTTGCTATCTATATTTACTGAGTAAGGCCATGTGAAAGATAGTGAAATTAATGATTAAAATCCAACTCTGATGCTTGTTTAATTCTATTTGGGGAATGGATTTTACAGAGAGGGTCACAAATTTATTATTAGATTTTATGAATCCATTTTTAATGGAATGAAATTAAATATATTCATGTGACTGTACATCAACAAAATTAAAAGGCTAAATCTTACTTAAGAGAATTTGATCATGTTTAAAAGTACTTAAGTGTTTGCATATGCAAAACATTTTCCTTTTTTACTATTAATATAGTTAAATTAATAAAAAGTTATGGCGTAAAATTAGGAATATCCTAGATATTAAACATTCTGCGCTATTTCTATAACTCCTGACCATGTGACCTTAGTACAAATGTATATATTACTATTGTAATTATTTATTTTGACACAATTTTGCCTTCTTTTTAATTTAAGTGGTTAATTGAAACTTTTTTTCTGATCTGTTTGATCTTATTTATATGCGATGACGTTTTTATATACTCTTTCTGGCATGTGAATCACTTTAGTTGCCTTTTTATGTGTGAAAAAGTGACATCTACAACACACACAAAAAATACCAGTATTATTATGACGAAAAACAGAAATAAAAGATGGAAACGACTGTTACAGATGATCTTTGCTAAAACTGTGCCTGCTTCAGAATGCATCGGCGGAAGGATGAATCAGACAGTCTGAGATAGAGTAAACATCGTCTTCTGTTGTTGCCGTTTTTATTAATCTCACAAGCTTCCATTTCGAATTCGGCAAGCTGTCGAGCGCCTCCTGGCAACGGTTGCTATGGTGACTGACTACGTCACGCACGACTTTGGTTACCATGGTCCTTGTGACGTGAAGGACCGTGTAAAACGCCGTAGGAAACCCCGGACAGCGGTTACCATGGGTACTGGCGGGGGGGAGGGGTGGAGTTTAGAGGAAGCGGAAGTGTCAGCGCAAGCGGAAGTGGTACTGCCCTGAATACCCCGAGCAGCGAAACGGAGGACAGCTTGATACTCCCATCGTTAACAGACACAAATCAGGACTCGAAATATATTTAAATGTGAGTTACGTTGCCCGTTAAGGACGCTCGTTTGATATTATGAATGTTACAGGTGCATTTTGCTGTATTGTTGCTCATGTAAGCCCCTCTCATCATTGTCAATGGCGGAAGGTGTCTATTGTGGTTTGGGGCTGGGTACAAGGACTTAGGCCAAGGCGGGCGATGAATAACGATTACTGCCGATTTATTTCCGAATACGTCCGATTTATATTAGAAGTGCGCCGTTCCCGCACGTTCATTATGTAAGAGCGCAATCAAAGTAGCTTCGCGCCGAACAACCCTCATCTGAACGGGAGCAATGGCCAGCGGCTCCCGCGTCTATTTAACCCCCGGCCGTCGTGAAAGCTAACCGGCTAACTAGTTATTAGTATTACACGCTAGAGGGGTAAAGCGAGTGCTTACGACCTGCAATTAGTAACGGTTAAATTTAATTTGGCGCGAATTATCGGCGCGTCCGATTAAATTCCACAAGGGAATGTGAGTGAGAGGGCGTTGCATTGGTGGCTAACGCTGCTAGCTTGAGCGAAGAGCCTCGAATATGCTGCAGTGCAGTATTGGCGAGGTTATGCGCTATGAACGACTCAAATCTATAGTTTTAGTATTTCTAAACGCGTTCGAGTTAATTTATTGACACAATAGTGTGGGTTGGGATCGTTTAAATTGCGAAACAATCGCCTCAAAGGATGGCGGACTTGTCGTCAGGACGCGTCGTGAGGGCCTATGTAAATAAATCTAGTTCGACACCAGATTATGTCATCTACTAATCATTCAAACTACGCGTTTTAACTAGTACTCCAGCCCTCCTCGGTCACGTTAGGCAACCTATTAGCAAGCTCACACGTGTGTATTGGTCTCCAGGAGCTGGAAGGGCTGTTTGCTCGCCTGACACTGTTACCTGTGGTTTGGGTTCAGGCGGAGACATCAACGCCCTGGGCGTTGGCACTTAAACACGTATTGATAGCTGACAGGGCTGAAACTCCCTCTGTGGCCTGCTAGAATCCCAAATCCATGTCGGGTTCCATGACCTTGCACAAAGGTAGACAGGACAATTGGATAAATGTGATATTAAGCAGCAGCAGGGTTATATGTGATTTAGAATAGGTGATCTAGTGGGCTTGGTTTAGACTTTGATCAGTTATATTACACAGAGGTGGATAAGCAGTTGTGCGTTTTAGGAATAATTATTTTGACCTGTTTTTTAATTGGGTTATATACTTCAGAAATCCTGAAATCACTGCGTCAGTGCAGTATGAGGAAAAAATAAAACCTCATTGTTTGTCAATTGTTACACTAATTGTAAAATCATGTGAAAACAAGTTATAGTGGTCCTATATTTGTTCTAAATTAATGTTTTAGGTTAACCACTGATTATGCCTTTTAACTATAGTTAAACTTGGTTAATTATGCATAAATGCAATGGTAATTGTAGTAAAAATTGAAGAAGAAAAAAAACATGGCAAACTATAAACTAAAACTATTTCCCTATTTACAGTGTGTGTTTCTCGGAAATGGTTAATGGCAAGGTAAAACAAATGTTATAACAACAACATAACAATTGGACTAAAGTATTTTAGATTAAGTACTATATATAAATATCTAACCATAAACCTGGTCTATTATGCATGGATATATTTTATAAATCATTATGTGGCTAAATAAAACCCCAAACGTAATTTTTGATTAATGTGTTGATATATTTTTTTCATACTTTTGCCTTATTCTTCTTAAGATGCGTGATGCACTTTCTTATACCAGAACATTTAATTAACTGCATTATACCATTGTGCCACTTTTGGTGGATTTTAGTTGTAGCCAAGATATTTTTGATCTGCAGAGAATCTTAATTTTGAGTTCAAGAAAGAAAAACACATGCTGCATTATTTTGCATTGATATGGGGTCTCAAGTAGACTAGTGTGAAAGCTGTTTTAGTGTGCAAAAATGCACACTCTGTCTTTTTTTTTTTTTTTTTTTTTTTTTTTTTAAAGATGACATAACAATTAATAATTATTAAGGAAGCTCTGTTTAACTAGAGTGGTATCAGGTAATCGTCTTGTATTGTTATTACATCAGTGAGTATTATCAACTCAAATGGGACTTTACTGATGTTTTTGACTCTGATTTGATGATTCAGTGATGAATCCATTGAGACAAAGTCCCTGAGATAGTCACTGGACGACTGTCTTTGCATTGGTCATGTTACATAGTCATTCATGGGTAGCCTTCAGTATGACTTAAATCATCGACTTAAATATGACTTAAATAAGTCCCAAATGTAATAATAGTATCTGGTGCAGGTCAAAATAGGCACCAACTTGAAAGTTGACCTCTTTACAACAAAAGGAGGTCAGCCAAGCTCACTAAGCAACTCTAAACTTGACTTAATTTTGTTACATGTGTACAGACTATAGTAAAAGTAGCTCACCAACATGCATTTCATGCTTTTATAGTTGCATCATGGACAAGAGCGACCTAGTGCAGAAGGCAAAGCTCGCTGAGCAGGCCGAGCGCTATGATGACATGGCTGCTTCTATGAAGGCCGTCACAGAGGGCGGCGTTGAGCTTTCCAACGAAGAACGCAACTTGCTTTCCGTGGCTTACAAGAACGTGGTGGGCGCCCGCCGCTCGTCCTGGCGCGTGATCTCCAGCATCGAGCAGAAAACGGAGGGCAATGAGAAGAAACAGCAGATGGCGCGTGAATACCGTGAGAAGATCGAGGCTGAGCTTCAGGACATCTGCAACGACGTGCTGGTGAGAGAGACGTGACGTGTGAACAAAACATTTGACAGTTGAATTGACAGTTCTAGAAGTTTCACCCGATTTAATTTTCATTTACTTTTGGTTTACAACTGAGTTAAAATAAGCTTTATATGGTTCATACACTTAATGTTTTTCACTTAGGATGCTGCATATGTAGACAGAAAGGCAGGTCACTGTATGGTTAGAGCAAAAGAAATACATTTTATGTGTAACATGATACTGCTCAAATGAAAAACGCAATTAGGATGGATCCAAAACTGCATACTTTATCATTAAGAAAATAGTTTTTCTGCTTTTTGACGGTCTGTGCTTTTCATTTATTCATATAATATTAATGTTCATAGCTTAATGTCAGTCTTTTCTCTTTTCTTTCAGGGGCTCCTGGAGAAGTACCTCATTCCCAACGCTAGCCAGGCAGAGAGCAAAGTCTTCTACCTGAAAATGAAAGGAGACTACTACAGATACCTGTCCGAGGTGGCATCCGGAGAATCAAAGAGAAGTGAGCTCTTTTTCTTTATGAAGCAAGAAGGAAGTTGCCTAAATATTATTTTTTATACGTTAGGGTTATGATTGGAACTGGTAATGCTGAAGTTGAAGGTCCAGTCCTGAGAGTGAATGGTTAGATGCGAGACAGAGCATGGAAACATTCAGGCTATGATGTGATGGTCATGAATTTGATTTTGTTTCCTCTCAAATTACAGCCACAGTGGAAAACTCTCAGAAGGCTTACCAGGATGCATTTGAGATCAGCAAAAGGGAAATGCAGCCAACACACCCCATCAGGCTGGGACTAGCACTGAACTTCTCCGTGTTTTACTATGAAATCCTCAACACCCCAGAGCAGGCCTGCGCTTTGGCAAAGACGGTTAGACAGTTCATCTGCAGCTTGTTTTTGACGTTTTCTGTTTTGAGTACACGCAATGTAGTCTTTATGCTTTCATCCCTTCTTATTTATGCAACATTCAGTGGATATCTGGAATGTGAAACTAAAGGAGTTTATACTGAATACTAGAGTGTACAGAAAGACAACAGAACTGACCCTCATGTTTACCTTCACCTTAGGCTTTCGATGAGGCAATTGCTGAGTTGGACACCTTGAACGAGGACTCCTACAAAGACAGCACCCTGATCATGCAGTTACTAAGGGACAACCTCACTGTAAGTGCTAACTTTGGCTTTAAAATGGACAACGCAGATTTATATTAGATTGCATCATCATCATAAATTAAATAAAAAAGGATAACCTGAGCCATGCTAGTTTTAAGCAGTGGGAGCGATTTAAAGCAGTTGGGATTTATCTTATATTTTTTTATATTTTTATTTTTTCTGAAACACAGTGTGGCAGAACATGCATACAAATAATCTACCAAAATTATTTATTTGTTTTTACAAATTTGTCTTTTTCATTTTAATGCAGTTTTTTGTATACAAGTTGTTTTATTAATAGTATCATTATTAATAGTAATTTCTTAGCAGGGTTACTGCATGTTTTTAAAAAGTCTTAATGCGCCTTTCCATAAAGTTTTAACTTGGATGCACTGCATAAATAATTATATCTTCCGTGGTTTAGTTTTGTCAGTTAGAATGCATTTAAGATGCAAAGTAAAGATACTTATTTTTATGGTGGTTTATGCTTAAAATAACCCATTGAATTAATTAGCTTATCAGAATTTTTATTTATTTTTTATTTCTTGACAGCGCAGTTAAAATTAGTTTAAAATAATACTTATCTCATTTAGCGGTAATCTCGATTTAAGAATCATAGTTATGTTTTGCAGTGTAATCAGAAGGTAATGTAGAATTTATTTTCGTATTGGAAGCAGAAATATGCAAGCCATGTGGTTTGATGTTAAAGCTATTACTATTATATTTATTATATTACACCATTGTTATGGTAAGAAGTTGATTTTGGATAATGATGATTGCATTATTTTAACAACTTTTCTTTTCTTCTGTTGTTCTGCAGCTGTGGACATCAGAAAATCAGGGTGATGAGGGGGATGCTGGCGAGGGCGAGAACTAAAGGCGTTGCACTTCACTGTTAAATCCACCTACACTCTTTATCTTACACATATACAGCCCATAATTCCCTGCTCCATCCAGTCCACCTCACCTTTATCCACCTTTCTGTATGACGAGCAGCATGAATTGTACCTGACCTACAAGTTTGTATCCCTAAAGCCACGGGCGGCAGGGTGAAGTTTGGTTTTTCCAAGGCTGACTTGTCTTGAACATGTCTGTTTGTGTATTTTCCCCCAGACGAGGGAAAATGGTTGAATAGTGGAAATGTATTTCCATCTTTTTTTCCCTTCCCAAAATCCCTCCTAACATTTTTAAAAGGTATATGTTCTCTGGCCTAGCAGGATATAATGCATTATAGTGTCCCTCCCCACCCATTTTTCCCTCCTCTGTCTTTTCTCTCCAATAGTGTACTGGCAATTGCTGGTTTTATTCAAAAGGTTATTAAACTGTCCATTAATTTAACAAACACTGTGACGTTCAGTTTTTCCTCCTGGATAACTTGTGCTTAATGAACGGTTTCGTTATGAGTAGCAGTACAATTCTGTTGCGATCTCATACAGAAGGGATGAAAACAGGCTGTATTGTGACACTGACTAACATGCATTTACTATTATTGCTGTCATGTGCGTGATTTTTGCATACACGGCTAACGACAACAAAAGGGACCCGAGGTTTGCCATTCCATGTCTATATTCGGTTTTAAGTTAAAGACATTCCATCAGTGTGTGACCCCTCACGATTACAGACCTTATTGTGAACAAACTGGAGAGTTTCCTAATGTGCTGTCAAGGAGGCAGTCAACATAAAGGTGCTGTTTGACATCAGTAAACGATTTTCCTGGTTTGTTCTGTACATTTTTTCCCCCTTTTAAGTAATACTTCCCACACTTCTGTTTAATGAAGATGTAAAATTGTAAACATTTTAGAGGTAAATATAGATTTCTCTTGAAACTTAATGCTTGCAAAAACTTTTTTTTTTTATATACACAAAACAGAAGTCAGTGCTTGACCTTTACCACTTCATGCAACTCAGAAGGTGTTTTGGGGCCTTAGACTGACTTTGTGCTTCACTACTCCTGATTTCTGTTAAGAGAGGAGTTTCGGTAAGACCTTAGCAGCTCAACTGATTTTGCGCAGGGTAGTGATGCAGACCAGTGGAGGCTTTGAAGTCCTGGCCCAAAGTCTGCAAAACACAAGCCGAAATCCAATTTGCAAATAGTTGTACCTGGAGCAGTTTTCGAGGGGTAGCCACTCATTCAGTGTCACAATACCTTGTCACATCACCATAACATTCCACTTAGGTGTAGAACTCATCCGTCTCGAGCTGAAGACAATGTTCATGCACTGAAGACAAAATCTCTCTATCTCCCCTTAGCTGAACAAATGGCAGTTATTCTACGCTTGATTACAAAAAATACAGTAGTGAATGTGGAGCCGAGCCTGTCTGTATATCTGGTATCTCCAATTGCTTTGTTTTTACTGACCAGTATTCTGCCTAAAGTTAGCTTCTGTGACGGTTTCATTGCTTAGCGCGCACGTGGTTGTGAAAATTTAGACTAGCTTAAGAGAAAAAAAATTTACAAAATGACAAAAAAAATACAACCTGGTTATTGACGTAATACTAGATTTGTGTATGTCTTTTAAAACAGTTCTAGTTTCACCTACATGTTATAATCAGGAAAGTGTAAAAGACAATTTAAAGTGAAATAAAAATTTTATCAGTTCCAAATTGCGCTGTATTGTTTTTCGTAGTGGTGTGCATTCAATTGAGCACGAGCCTCATCACTCTTATGTGAAGAATTAACTGGCGTGTAAATGTTTATGTCTAATAAATAAGCATTTAGGGAATGTTCCATGCAAGTTAAAAGAACAGGTTTAAATGTTCTGCAGTGAATGGGTGCTGTCCAGTAAATCTTTTTTTATGGGGTGAAAACTTCGTAACAAACAAATCCATCAAGGTGTTTTGAAACATTGCTTCTGGTCACAATATGAGTCTAAAATAAGTAAAACCTGCTGTAATTTGTAATTCTTTTGGTCAGTTTTTAACTGGAGACTAACCAGATGTAATGGTTTGAAGTTAAAATTGTCTCCATGGATTTTATTTAGACGCAGCTTTTTTCTTCACAAGATGTCGATTAATAGGAATTCATTGTGGATTTTGCCATTTTTATGAACTGTTTGGCGGTACCCATTCACGTCAGATCCATTGGTGAGCAAGTGATTCTGTTCTGATAAATAATCTTAAATCTCCCCACTTGTACGTCGCTTTGGATAAAAGCGTCTGCTAAATGAATAAATGTAAATGTAAATCTTGGATGGCCTGATAAGTGAAATAATTTTTAGAAAATATATATTTTTTTTAAGTTTCATGAGATGGACCTAAAGATCTAAAATTCATTCCAGATACACAATATTACCATTTCTCTCAAACATTGTTCACAAATCAGTCTAAATGT
>JAUCNO010001758.1:19995693-20005866 GCA_032353835.1 Enteromius viviparus
CAATGTTTGAGAGAAATGGTAATATTGTGTATCTGGAATGAATTTTAGATCTTTAAGTCCATCTCATGAAAAATCGGGAGCAGAAACAAATGTTACGTTTATATTTTTGTTTAGTGTATATTCAATTTAAGCCATATTACAGTTGAGATAACTAAATCTAATTGTTCAATAAGCATCATGTGTTTTCAGTAATACTACCTAGATACATAGCATTTACTGTTTTGTCTTTCTCGTAATGCTAATTCCTCAAAAAAATAAGTAATCACTGATCACAGCATTACATCTGCCAGTTTACAGGATAAAATACAATATTCCTGAACATTCTCTTTTATTACTACATGCATACGTTGTCTTGATGCAAAATGCCATATGAAACATCAATAAATACAGGTGTCAAGTCTTTACAAATGTATATAAACATTATTTCTTTGTGACAGTAGTTAACCCACAAGAATACAACATCTTTGCACAAAAAATTTAACTGAAGTAGGAATTAAAATATTGTCTGAAAAAGAGCCAGTCAGTTATATGTGCAATGAAAGACACTTTAAAAATCACATGCTAAATCAACGTAGCACTCAATCAAACACTACTTAAATGGACAGGTGTAATTAACAGAACAAGTTTGATCTCGGACACACAGGTGGACTTTCAGAAGGAAACCTGATTGCCTTGACAACAACACACCCGGTCAAATGTGCTTATGTGAACATTGTGAACAAATTATTTCCTAGATTTTAAATAGCATTATGATGTGCATATCTTAAGTCTGTAGCAAACGGTGCAGCTTTGAGAGGCAAATCAGCTCGAGGCACTTGGCGAAAGTTTCCTCGCTGTGTACAATCATGGTTATTTCATCTTCTGTACTTCTTGCAATAGTTTCTGCGCCGCCGTGTTGTTTGCCTCGATTATGAGCACGCTGTTAAGATCTTCAACGGCAGCTTTCTTGTTCTAGGGAAAGAAATGCATTACATTTACATTTAGTTATTTGGCAAATGCTGTTATCCAAAGCGACTTACAAATGAGGACAACGGAAGCAATCAAAATCAACAAAAGAGAAATGATACAAGTGCTAAAAATTACAAGTAAACAAAATAAAACAAGCTAGTGTCACAGGTCTTTTTTGTTAATTGTATAATAAATAAAGAAAACAAATGTTAGCTAGTGTTAGGTTTTTACTTTTTTAAGACTAACGGGTTGGTTAATGAATTCCAATTCATAAAACAATTTAGCTAACACAATTCAGACGTACTTTGAGCTCCTTGTTTGCCTGGGCACGTCTGTAAAAAGCTTTAATGTTGGCAGAATCCAATCGAAGAGCCTCGTTGCAGTCGCTAATAGCTTCTTTGTACATCTTCAATGACAGGTAGCAGAGAGCCCTGCGAGCAATATTGATTTACACGTATTATCAAACCAGTTTTGAAATGAATTTTCCATAACCATAGGATCGCTGACATTTGGCAGCATAATGACTGGTGGCGTTTCTAACCGATTTGTGTAGGTTGTGACCTCTGTAGGGTCTTGACTGAGTGACTGTGTGTATTTCTCCATGGCTTTCTTGTGCTCGCCCTTCTTCACAAAGGCATTGCCTTCTTCCTTCAGAGCCTGGGCCTTTTTAGCAGCTTCAGGACCTGGTGCTTAGAATAATACAATTTAAAAATCAAGTGCTGAAATATGTTGGCCACGGTCAGTAAATACACAGGTAAATACCTTTTTTCTTGTTGTCAATCACGCTGTTTTGTTGTGGGCTAGGGGCCGAGCTGGCAGCTTGTGCCAGGCTTTCTTTTACAGACATTGGAACGGTGGGAATCGGAGGCAGTTTCTCTCTCCAAGATGGTCCGTCTATATCTGTTAAAGCCTTGGTCATCCTGGAGGGAAGGAGCAATGTGTTGCATGGTACATTCTTTATATGCTTATATGTTGTGCATTACCTCTTTATTATACTGTTGATTAGTGCATTCTCGATTGCATAATAATTCTAGACCCTGATCATGCAGAATTACCTATTGACGCCGTCGTGAGCAGCCGGTATGTTCCGGTCTATCTGTAAAACAGTTTTGTAGTCCACATATGCCTGTCTGTATCTCTCCAAGGCTTCATAAGCTGACGCACGGCGGAGAAGAGATTTAAATCCAAACGGAACCAGTTCAAGAGACCTGAAAGATGAATAATAAGATTATTAACACTGCACATAATCACTTTATTTATGCACCTGCTGCTTTTCTGCACTTACGATGTGCAGTCTTTAATGCATTCACTGCAGTTTCCGTCTTTCAAGTAACTGGCGGCCCTGTTGGAGTACAAAATACCCAGATCTTCCTTCTTCTGACCTGCGAACAAAACATCGGCGTGTCTTTATTTACATTAGCACCACTGCTTCCTTTAAATCTGTTGTATTCTGAGGAACCATTTCTCTGTTGCCTTTGCTTTATATCTTCCCGTTTGGTATGATGACTATTGTTATATTCCCGCAAAAACATTCATATATCTTCATTCATGGTGGTATTAGCATATACCTTAACCATGAACCAGATTCTAGTATAATTCGGTGAGATGATATAGAAGAGGAGAAAATTAAGGATATAGATCATGACCACCATGCAAGAAACCCCCTAGCCTAGGTCGTTATATATTTGTATTTATAAACAGACTATTTATACTACAAAGCTTTATGAAATAAATAAATAATATAAATGTGTGTCAAATTCTGATTAGGAAAATATTTCCTAATACAACAGTGCTATACTATGGTGTGTATGTATGTATATTTATTAAATTAATTTTAAACTGTTTTTCTCTTAACTTTTCCACAGACCCCCACAGATAGTAACGTTACTGAAGGTATTGTAAGGAACAAAAGGACAGTGGGACTACCACTGAAGTGCAAGAATACCATGGTACATGTACAAAATCATGGTAATTAGCTAAGTGGTAATATCTGAAATATGACTATATTTGACTGTTCTTACCAGACTTCTCCAGCATCTGGATAGACTGGCTGTAGAGGCTCACTGCTTCTCCGTACTGACCGGCCCTGAAACACTCGTTACCGGCTTGTTTGAGCTCCGTCCACGACTGCGAGCGCCGCTTCTGAGGCATGTTGATACTGAAACGATCAAATGCTGTGTGAACCTCGTGTGCTGTTTATTTCGTTTAGCAATGTTGTATTACTAACGAGACTAATATTACATACTGCAGTTAAAATAGTTGCGAAACGTATAAACTTAGCGTAAAACAAAGTTACCGTGGTAGAATCACGTTGAATTTGAATCACCGGAAAGTAACTTAGACGTTGACGGAAGGGTTTCGTTGATCGCTCAGCTCCGCTTGTTTAAAGTTCCCAGTTGTTGTATTTACAAACCAGCATGTGAACTAACTTATGTGTGATAACTAACGTTAGTTAGTCAGACGTCGTTCTAGAACAAGCTAGAAGACGCGCGAGCCGGGGTGAGTAGCACGTTTTACCGGCTGAGGCGCTGCAGGAACGGGTGGTGTTAAATTTCAGTTTCTATTCTCCGGACTCGAGCGACTGCTGATCTCCGCTGCTGCTATTTGAAGATCGGGTGATTGTAACCCTATCCAGTGTTGCCAGATCCTGTTAAAAAAGCAAGCACCTTGGTCTGACTAGGAAAAGAGTGAAAAATCATGTATAATTAGAGGGATATGGCAACACCGACCCAGTCCCAATCGACTTGTCAGCTTCTCTCTATATGGCAAAGACAAGCCGTTGGTTGCCAGATGTTTGTGAAACCCGACACATTCATTATTTTAAAACGCATCAGTTGTCTTTACCTATTTTTTAAAATTATTATTTTATAATCTTTTAATACAGTCAGTAAATCGTTTGTAATAAAAGTACGAGACCAAAAAAGGGAATTTGTACATATACCGCCGAAACGTTTTTTAATAAAAAAACATTATGTATATAAACAATATTATATTATATATTATATATATACAAATCTGATTTAATTAATGCTTAAAATAAATATTCTGTTTTTATGAGAATAAAATGTCGTGTTTTTCCTTTGTAATGACAAAACCATCCCTTGTAGGTCTGAATCGGCCCCACTGTGTTTGTTCTTCGTCGGTTTCCGTAGTTTGGCCCCGCATAAAACGTCTTCCTGTGTGAGTAACCGGACGTGCGTGCTGAAGGTCGTCAATTAAACGGTAAATATCGAGCTTGCTATAACGCTTATAACAAAACTTTTATAGTGAACTCTGTATAAACATTAGGAATATCAAGTTGTTGTGTTTTCAATAACACTAAAATGCTTTCATTTTATTTAGCTAAACGTGCCTCCTTTTGGAACTACGTCTTGTCGCTGGTCGTCATTGCTAGTGTTAGCTAGTGTTAGCTAGGCAGATTGTTCCTTGTCTGAAAAGGCACCATGATATGAATTGATATGAATCAAAATGGTCGTATTTCAAATAACAGTAAACTCTGCTTTGCGTCTGCATGCGCTTTATCACGTCTAACATTAGAGAAATAATAAGCGTATTGCGTTTAGGCTAAAGCGCTAAACTAGAGCTGCTCTGAATAGTATATCTGTATATAAAACATGCAATTTAACTATCTAAAAATTATTAGACAATGCAATCGTGACACTGTGTGGTCTGAAAGTCGGTCCGACATCCATTTGTGATGAGAATATCAGAATAGCACGTAGCTATAAGTGTATGAAGTTTCTTTTATTAATTCCCATTATTGTCTTCTCTTTCTAGAAGTCAACAATGTCACTTGCAAAGCCAGCAATGAGAGGCCTCCTTGCCAAGCGCTTGAGGTTTCATTTGCCCATCGCATTCGCTCTTTCCATCGTTGCAGCAGTCGCCTTCAAGGTCAGTGTTATTGTGTTAATCAATCAATTTTTACGATCGTATACACAATATTAGATCTTTGTGGTCTTCAGTGCTGTTCAGAATTGTGGTTGGCACTTTGTGTCTTGCTGGGGTCGAAACTATTATTTCAAAATTCGGACAATTTTCAAGAGCACGTTTGGTCCTGATTTATCCTTAACAGTCATTTAAATTTAAATAGAATTGGATTGTGCCTAATTTGTAGTCTTTTATATTTGGTTGCACAACCGTTATCTTTAACTAACTTTTTTTCTTTTTTTTCTTCTTGTGGCAAAGAAGTTACATTTATTACTTGAATCTAAGTTACGTTTTACTTGAATCTAAGAAAATCTTTTTGTGTCTTTCTGCAGTACACAGTCACAGAGCCCAGGAAAAAGGCTTATGCTGACTTCTACAAAAATTACGATTCAATGAAGGAGTTCAATGCCATGAGGGAAGCTGGTGTTTTTGAAAGTGTTAGACCCACTGGAAAATAAATCACCATCTTGTGAGTGGCCCTTCAAATGCATATCATTATTATTCAAAACACTTTTCATGCATCACTTTAGTGCACTTACTGCATTGCCATTTCATTTAACTTAATCATGCATTCATATCTAAATAAATATTAACCAGTTCTAACTAAAATACAGGCTTTAAATGGTCCAAAATAAGGTGTTTATGGAACATTGATCTAGAAATACTACTTTACCCTGACTATAATTTAATGCCATAATTGTCTTTCATGCATTGGTCAGTTTTGGGCTGCTTGACTTCCGTAACATATTCTTTCCGACTAGTGTATATAAAACATTCAAAATACACATTTTAAGTGTTTTTTTTTATTTTTTAACACATTATTGATTTCCAGTTGTAGATGTCAGTTTAATCTGCAAAGTCCATTTTCTCAGTGTCCAAAAGCATGGACATCAAACTAGTCCCGTTTATGTTGTGAACATTTTTGCGGTTAGGTTTGTTAATCAAAAAACCCTTAGTTCTAGTCCGTCAACCTTTGAACCTGGCTTTATCTAAAACTCAGATCTGGAAGTGTGAAAATTAGTGTAAAAATAACATTTTTAGAAAAATTGCAATACAAAACTGTTATCTTAATGCACAGTGATTTATGGTGATAAAACATTTGCTGTTTACCTGGAGTGTCACTTTGACTTACACGTTCTTCTTTCTTTACAGGTTGGGTTGCCGTTGCATTCCTGCTCTACAACTGAATCTTTATAACGTCTGATGTTCTTATTAATATACAAATAAACTATTGACAACCATCATGCTATACTGGCTTATTGGTTCTTGTACACGAAAATAAATGTTGAAACCTGATATGTCTTGTCAACATGTGTTTCCTATATTGTTTTAACATCAAAAAATATACACTGAATTAAAAAGACCCACGTTGATGGGTTGGATGTTTAATTAGGGTTTATGTAATTAACATAAATTAAAAACTTCATCCAAATTCTCAGTTTAACTCCAATTTAATGTTGAAGCTGCTATTATTTTACCGTTTCATTAAAATATAAACCTGTTCACCTTTTAAAAAACAAAGTCTGATGTTGCTGCACGTTCACTTTTGCCTTTTTATTTATTTTTTTTTAAGAGAAATACACTGACAATTGGTGTTTAGCCTAATTGTATTTATTAATGGAATAACACCAGTATAATGGTTCATACGAAAATTACAATATTTTGGAAACTACTTCCGTGTACCAAATTTTTTTTTTTTTTTTTTTTTTTTTTTTTAATATTAAACTGAACGCAGAGTAGATTTTATTTGTTTTTATCTGTAGTTTGTTTTTTTGTTTTTTTTACTTCCGTGTACCAAATGAATACCATGATGTTGCCACAATGGCTTGTCTTTATTAGAGGTCTTTTATTTTGACGTGCATTACCGCACAGGAAGGAAGTACTTTAAAAAATAAAAGCGGAAGTTGATGGACCAACTTGTGTTCTAATGTAAGCGTACTCACGGCTAATTTATACTTAATGCTTATGATTAGTAATGTCGTACAACTAGTCTCTTTAATCTCGCCGGTAAGACTGCTTGTGTACTCTTGGTGAGTTGTTTATTAGTAGTGAAGGTTTACGTTGTTGTCTTTGCGTTCTTTACATGCGCCTTGTTTAGGCCTTTGTGCCAAAGATCCTGAGAGTGGACAGCATGTTTTGTGTGATGAGGATTAAATATTGACAATAGAAAATTTAGGCTAGATAATGTACTAAAGAAACCAGTCGACAATATCCGGTTACTTCTGTAACGCTCAGTAGGTTACTTAATATACGCTCTAATATGTTGCATATTTGGCAGCGTTTAGCTGTATTAGAACGAAACTATTACTCCATATGTTACTGTTTAATTCTCCAAAATAGTATATGCAAGGCTAGAGATTGCATTTGCATTTATAATGCATTTTAGTTACAAAAAAAAAGTTTTATATTGTTCATCTAGTTCTATGTCCGTTCCAAAGTACATGTATTCAATCCCATGTTTTTGCCATATAATGCTATCATTTTACCATGTTGCTATTACAGTACTTTTTAACGTATTATTTTGTTCTCACATACCACGTGTTACTTTATAGGTTTTTGAGAGAGTACTGTTGCCAAACAAAACATGGTGTTTCCACATAAAACCATAACATCGTCGTATTTTTTTTAGTTAAATTGCTTTGACAAATGTTTAGTCAAGATCTGCGTTTACAGGAAGAATTATAAATGCTTTGAAGAAAGTTTTATTTTTTGTCAGTTCATGACGGGCCAATTTCAAGATTTACTTTTAAAATGTGTACAGTTTTAAATAATAATTTTGAATGCCATTGTATGTCTGAAATGGTCCTCACAGCAGAAGTTGTTATGTGATGCAACTGAACTAAATACAGAAGAGTTGAATAGACATAAAAGTAAGCTGTTGAAAAGCTTAAAAAATATTAAATAATAACATGTGAAATCAAAATAAATTCTTTTAAATAGAAAGTAATTAAATAAATAACATTAGTTATTGGCCTATTTGTTATTTTAAATATTTAATTGTCTTTTTGATTTATTTAAATATATAATAAATAAATAAAAATATTCCTGTGATGCTCATCTGAATTTTCATTACTCATTACTCCAGTCTTCAGCGTCACATTATCCTTCAGAAATGATTCTAATATACTGATTTGCTGCTCAAGGAATGCTTCTTATTAATGTTGAAAAATGTTTTGCTGTGTCATTTATTGGGAATAAATAAAAATAATAGATATATATAAAAAATAAAAGTTTATTATTCATTGTTTCAAATTACTTATGCAATTATATTATAATACTTCTGCAGTAATATGTATTTGGGTCAAAGATGAAAAAAGGGTTTAACCATAAAAAATAATAAGTGTAATGCTGCTTTAAATTGATGTTGTGTTTTCCTTAAAAATGTGAAGGTGTTCTGTATAAATTTATTGCAATTTTGTTTTTCTGAGCCTAAAATAAATATTGCACATAGTTACTAATGTACACACTAAAATGTCATCCAGCGTAACAATCTTGTCAGGCATATTTACAACAACTACTAATTAATTGTAATTTTACCCCCTTTTTAAAAAAAATCTTTGTTATTTATTTTTTTTTTTAAATTGCCACTATCCTAGGATTTACCCACTTGTTTTTTAAACTCATTTAGAACATGATCAATGATTCTTCATGATTCTTCCTTATTTTTAAATGTATTGTAATATGTACAAGTCAGAAAAACATGTTTTTTAATTTTTACTTGAATATTGTGTCACACTGAATGTAACATAATTTCAACCAAATTTTGACATTTTATTCTCCAAAAACTTATTTGAACCTTTAAAGAAGACACTTTACTTGTATTTAATTTTCTTTCCATGGACATAAGATCACTTTTGTGATATTATATTGTTATTATGTTGACAGGTGCCTGGGTGGATCTGTGATCTGAATCCGTTTACAGTCCGAGCTCCTCTTCTTCTTGCACTATAACTCTGAACACTCATATGACCTCCATCTCTCTGTGTCACACATGAGCGCAGCGTTCTCTTCCCGCTGGGCCGAGCGCCATGCCTGACCGGGATAGTGCCTACCTGGCAGGTGGTGGTGGGGGTGGCAGCGGGACAGGAGTGGGCACCGGGGACGAGGGAGGGTCCGGGACAGGTGGAGAAGGTAGAGTAACAGGAGTTGGTGGCTCTGCTGGCTGTGCAGGGGGTAACGGAGGTCCCGGAGCCATGGGAGGCGGCGGGGCTTTAGGAAACGGGGCTTTTAACTCCGGTTTGGGACTGGATGGCGTATGCCGGGATTTTTTACGGAATGTCTGCAAGCGTGGCAAGCGTTGCCGCTTCCGGCATCCAGACTTCAATGAGGTTCCCGATTTGGGCGTGCAGAAGAACGAGTTCATCTTCTGCCACGACCATCAGAACAAAGAGTGTGTGCGCACCAATTGCAGATTCGTGCACGGCTCGAAGGAAGACGAGGACTATTATAAGAAAACCGGAGAGCTTCCACTTCGGCTCAGGGGGAAGGTGGCGGCCGGGTTGGGATTGTCTCCGACCGACCTCCCGTTGAGTCGTGGAGAGGTGCCTATTTGTAGAGACTACCTGAAAGGAGAGTGCCAGCGGGGTAATAAGTGCAAGTTCCGGCACGTCAGGAAAGATTATGAGTATGAAGCTCCGTCCCGAGGTGGAGTCGGGTGTATGATGGGCGTCACCAGTGGTGTCAGCGGTATGGTGAACGCCGTTGGTGGTGGAGCGGGAGGTGTTGGCGGGGCCTGCGGCACGATGTCCGGCCTCGTTGGTGGCGGTGTTGGTACCTATATGGGAATGGGGTGTCCCAACATAGGTGGCTGCAGAGAGCAGGGCATGTCAGGTGGAGGAGGAAGCTCATTAAGCGGCTGCATGTCGATGGGAACGGTGGGTCATCGGCGGTACGACAGGGGCCCTTGCTCTGTCTACGACCCTCTGTTTGAAAATGGCATGTTTGAAGCGGGGCCGGTGGAGGCACCTGTCGACCACACGGCCCTCCAGCTGAAGAGACGGCGTTTGGAGGGGCTCCGGTTGACCGATGGGACTGGTGGGGGACATTATGACCTGGGCCTTCAGACTGCCCTCTCAACCCGGCCGTTAGAGTACCGCTTACTGGAAGAGGAGAACTCCCTGCTGAGGAAAAGAGTGGAGGAGCTCAAGAAACAGGTGAACAATGTTAAATATACTCATTCACTCACTCTTATGTTGTTCTGATTAGGGCTGGGCGATTATATGATCTCGATTTGTGATCGCGATCAAATTAAGTTCGATCACGGTGATCAGCTGTGGGTATACTTTCTCGATCACGTGT
>JAUCNO010001758.1:20019916-20042364 GCA_032353835.1 Enteromius viviparus
ACGTCATAAAAACTTTCATTCTGGCTGTCAGGGGATGTCATTTCAACGTCTGACAAAGACGATTGTTCAGTGGGAATAATGATCAGTACTGGATACATATTGAGTTGTCATGACGTACCTGTCGATGAGTGAGTCTCTCATGGTGGTTGCGATGGCGCTGGGCTGTGTTTCACTCAATCTGAAGACACTCTCGATGACGGACAGCTCAGTGCTCGTGGTGTCCAGCCCACAGAAAGCACACCAGTCGTTCACCACCATACCACCAGCGATCACCTCACTGCCACGATTGACTGTTCCAGCCTCCAGAGAAAAAAATGATAATCAGCGAGCTTCAATTACCACAGATATCAATGAGCTAGCATCAGTGCAAAGAAATCAAATGGTTCAAGTACAACTCTAAAGCTTTCTTCTGACAAAATACTAGTTACTTCAGTCAGTTTGCCCTTTTTAGTCATTACACATAAATATTTAGATAAATACTGAGATATATACATATATATATAAGGCCGAAAATTTAGGATTGGTACTACACTCAACTATCACTGACATTAAAATGAAGATTAGCAAAAACCGTCAATTATGACACACTTCCACACAAATGATCAAACATCTTCTGGGTATGTATTTAGCAAAAACCCCAAGCAAGAGAAATTATAATCACATCTCTTATCTTAGTTATACTATTTCAACATTTTTAATGCAACACATACAAAAGAAAAACATTCACCATAAGCACCTATAATTTTTTTATAATTTCCCCTTAAAATAAATGAGTTGTGAAATAAATAATTTTATTAAACTAATAAACAATAATAAAGACTCATCTCATCAAGGCAGAATTAATTTTTGTCTTATCTGTTTTTATGAAATATTACTAAAATTAAAATAACTTTTCTATTCGAATGTGTTTTAAAATGTCATCACTTGAGTCCTCAATGTCACATGATCCTTCAGAAATCATAAATCTGATTATTATCAATATAAAACACATTTGTGCTTTGAATCATCATTTTCATGATACATGCAATGTTTTTATATGATACATGCAATGTTTTAACTGTTTACACATATATGTATCATAATTATTCAGTAAAAGTCCAGATATTAGAGAGAAGTCACTCACCACTAAAGGTACTTGCAGGAGTGACGAGAGTTCATCTTGATCTTCTATGGAGGTTTTGGGGTGGACGAGGCCTCCCTGGTTACTGAAGGCACAGTAACTACCCACAAGCACCTGCTCCGCAATCGTCTGTCTGAACACTTCCACCTTGAGAGTGTCTGCAAGAATCTCTTCTGTTTCCTGTGGACAATAATGCCCAGAATTTAATATAAAAAACATTTGACTCTGTGAAACAGACTTTCACCTTTCTAACGGCTTCATTAATCTGAGAGCGGCCTTTTAGAGAAATACAAAGCACTGAGGAATAATTTAGAGTCATTGAGGTTCAGAGAAAGTGCTGTTTTCAGAGTTTTCCATTAAACGTGTTCTTACTCGGTCAAGATCTGGATGAACTAGAGCAACATAGTCGTTACAAGAGATGACGTTCCCCAGCGCAGAAAGACGCTCTTCTACTCTCTGAATCCGCACTGAATCTGGCAGGCAGTTCCTAATGTGCTGTAACTCTTGATCTGTGGTGTTGTTGGGCACCAAGAGACCGTGACGATTTCCTGCAGGACAGCATACAAAGATGGACACACAGCATCTATTATACATCACACATCAGGACATAACAGCGTAACAAGACCTAATCTGATCTAGCTTGTTATTTAATTAAAGGCCTTTGACCAACACACAGTAAAAACAAAATTAATGTTAATCGATTTCAAATTTGCAAGATATACTGAATTGAATACATTTTCTTACCCACACACATTCTGCCAATAATTCGACATCCTGCTATAGAGGCATGAACGACAGGCATCGTTTCTGACAGTTCACCTTCAAAGACGCTGTGGCGAAAAACAGACATTCATCACAATCATTTTATATGACAATAGATTTATCACACTCTCGCTTTCTCTCATATACACACACACACACATATATATTATCAGCAATCTAAAATAGGACTCACCTGTAAAAGTTTTCTGAACCACCAATCGCCACCAAACAATATGTGTTTGTGAGCTTTGCAAAGCACCCAATTTCATTATTCTTTTCAAAAGACGCACGGACTGCCATTCTTCTGCTATTGAAATGATCAAAACTGTCTGAAACTGATGAGAAACAACATTGATAATGATAATAAGATAATAAAAACACGATGTAAAATAAACATTAGTAACATATTATATATATGTATATATATGTAGTGTGTGATCTGATTAGTTGAGTTTCTGCTCTATTAGGTTTTAATCCAAACCGAAACATTCATATTTCAATAGAAAATTATTATAATGGATAACAATCATATTTCTTAACAGTACGTTAAGTTACATATAACGCCATTTTAGGATTAAATCTGATCTTTTTGCCTGGAGAGAGAAACGGTTTTTAAATGTGCTTCTGAAACTATTATTATGAAACAGATGGGACTCTACTGCACCATGACTAAATAAAATAATTCTTAACAAAGCCAGAGGATTAAACTCTTTACTCTAAACTTTTATTTAAACAGTAAGTTACTAGTCAAGGTAACGTTAGCTAGCAGTCGGCTAACTTACATGAAGTTATTTGGCTTCCCTATTCATTAAACGCTATCAATTCTGCGTCCTCTAACAACAGAGGAGGTTAATAAAACATATTACATCTTAAATGTAATAAAGTTATTATATAATTAAAGACAATTACACAAGCAATCTTATATTTACCGATTGTCACTCTATGTAGAAACGTGGACAGCCGTACACCACGTGTTCACTTCCCTTCCCTTCCCCGGCGTCCTGACGTCAACGCGTTACGGCACGTGATACGTTAGTTCATGTAGTCATGAGAAACACCTCCGCCTTTGTTTTGATTCTTAAATATCAAGCTCCCAGATTCTTTGAACAATATAGATTTCGTTTTCGTGTTTAAAATTAATTTAAGTTAGACACGGCATTTATGGTCCTCTATTGAGCATATACAGAGTATTTTTGCAATATCTCGTAAAAACCTTTAAAAAGTTTCCAGATGTTTTTGATTATTTAAATGACAAATAATATAAATATATACTACAATATAAGAAACAAACAATTAAAGAGTAAATAATTAAACTAATAAAATTGACAACAATCATATAAAGCGACTTTTATTTGCTTTTTTGAATAAAATTGTGTGTAAAAAAGTTGGTAGGTGTAGTCTGTGTACGTTTCTAATAATAATTTTACAATAATACTGTAGAGAACATAAGATGAAAAGAAAATACTTAACCCTTTCAGTAAGTCACTTTTGCTGCAATTTATTTACTTTAAAAGCATAATAAAATTTATTGAACAAATATATACTCTGTCATCTTTTTCAAATTCACACATTTACATTTCTATAACCTGTTGTCTAAACGGCTGTGACTCTCGAGCCATGTTCCCACATGTTTTTGTCATCCTCTACAAACCTGCGTAGCAACAGGACACACCTCTCCTTGCACTATGGATTTGTGAGCCAATCGCGATGGAGTTTCGGCGTGACGTTGTTTTTGTTGACACTTCGATTAGCTGGCTACCTGCGAAACGTCACTGCAGCAGCACGAGCCTGTGACCCTTGACGTCCATCCCGCGTTTTCTGCCTGGAAACATCGCGAACTAATCGGTGCTGTGAAAACGCAGGATTCCGGGGGCTGGAGTCGGCGTGGGGTAACGTCTTGCCGTGCTTTGGCTGGTTAACGCACTATTGATCGGTTTTTGTCCCAGTCACGGTGTCAAACGCTCCCTGAGTGCTTTCTGCGTATGTAGTGTCCTCAATACATTGCTGTGCTGTTAGAGATGATGATCTCACTGTCTCAAACCATATTATCTGCGAGCAATTTTGTGTGTTTGAAGGTTGCTGAGCATTAACGCAAACATTTTCTAAATTCAAAAATATATGTAGACATGTAGGCTACCGTGGTTATTCCATGTTTGTTTCATTTAGATTTGGTAACGTTATTAAATACCATGGTGTATGAATATACTAATTAGTTACTTTTAGAAGGTTGGTACTGTACACCAAAGCAGTACTAGTTTATCCTGACTACAGTTTATTTGCAATTTAATATATCTATCTGTGCAATGTGTCAATGGAAAACATAAGTAAATGTAAATCTCTTGTTTTGTTATTAAAGAAATGGGGTCTGATCAGAGCACCAGTTCAGCAGTTGATCAGCGGCACAGGGATCCAGACAATCTGCCATTGCAAGGTGAAGTATCTTCATCCAGTGTCCAAACTGACACCGGTCCTGAACCCCAGGGCAGTCTGGATCCAAACACTGACCTGCCACAATGTCGTATGGGCACCAGAAAAGTAGACGACATGAGCTTCATGATAGCCTGCACTAACTGGTACTAATAACCAGAGATGTTGCGCTGTGAAAGAACTGATTAGACTGGACGGTTTGTCTGAGAATGAGTGCCAAATTTAGTGCGGGGACAACAGAAGACATGGAGGCACTGAAATAGCAATGCTGTATAAATGGCTCTGATGCAAGTTATTCCATCAATAAGTTGAGCCATGTGTTTTAAGACATTAGAATAAAACTAAGGCTCATGTTTGTATTCACAAACACAATCTGTTCTGATCAACAGCTGTGCACTGATTGCATGATATCAAAAGCATATATTATGTAGTTGATACCAACCTGCACTAATAAAGTATGTGTGTATAAATATATCATTATGCATTGGGAAACATCCATCCAGAAAGCATCACATGCTTGGCATTTCTGTAGTTTTATTTTATTGACATTTCTTTGAACATGGTGATATTAGATACACAGTGTAAAACTGTAGACTGAAACCGAAATAAAATGGACTCGTCGTTTATAGAATTAAAAACAGGATTTAAGAAATAAAACTTAAATCATATCTAATATTAGTAAATCAATCTGTTTAAGATCACTCTCATTCTTAATAATCAACATTATGTAGGACAATGTGAAATCATAGGCTACCGTTAGAGTGAAAGAAAAATACAAAAGGTCTGAAAAGTTTCAGTAAATCTTTGTATTTACATGACTGTTAAAACCTGGACGAGGCTGAGCAGACAGCAACATTTGACCTGTAAATCAGAAAATATCAAAATTGCAAGGACAGAATCTGAATTTTTTTAAACAGCAGAGTGAGACGTTCACTCTTAAATTCTTGTCAAAGGGGAAAAAAAGAACCAGTTATGTACAGGAATAGAATTGAAATTCCCCAATGGTCAGTCAAGAAAAATAATAATAAAAAACAAACCAAAAATCTTTAAAGCTATCTCAGATAAAATCTCCATTAAAATTAACCCTCTGTAATTAAAAAGCGTAAATACAGTTGGTTCCTTGACTACCTCTGATATGTTTGTCCTATTGTTAGTCTCATAAAAGGACCATAAAAAATAAAAGGCAACAGCAGCTCGGGTTAAAAGTGACTGTTGTCCAAAGCCACAATCATACCCATTAAAAAGAGGCAAATTACCAGAGAATTCCTATTTACGTATCTCCCTGTACAGTTCTGTAATTTTTTTTTTCTGTGCAACTAATATGGTTATAGGCATGGCTTCACCTTGATTTCAAATTAAACTGTGTAGAATACCCTTATGTCTCCATTAATGATAAATAAATAGCTTTTCGTATGATAAGCCTCTATCGTTACAAACCTTTCACTTGACCCTACGACAAACATTTCTAAAGATATCCACCTTTGATAAATACACTTTAGTTCTGTTAAACATTTCACCGCTGAATGTTCAGTGTGTTAGTATATACACATATTACTGGCTTCGCTTCAGAATTCCTCATGAAATGTCAATATCTGGAAAATAAATGTCCTGTTTTTATACAAAGGAGTCTATAAGTGATTTGTGTAGATTTCAAGAAAAATAATTTTTAGTAATGCATGAAAACTTGCACGAGACTTATATTCTAGAGATGGTCTGAATCACATGCAAGTGTAAAGGTCATATCTGTAAACGTTGCTTGGCCCAGATGGAATTACATCAGCATACAAATGTTTGGGATTGCATATGCAATTCCCATTATGTTAATTTACCAGACCGAAATTTATGGAAGTAAACAATTTTGTGTTTGCATATAATTCGGAATTAGGTATATAATCATATTTGTATGCATTTGGCAGAAAAGCCTTTATGTGGATGCCAATATGAGTGATCATGATGCATGATGTGACCATGTGTAAATACCCCTTGTTTATCCAAAATATTTCAACGAGTTTTCTTCTGTCACAAGCCATCCTCATATAGATAAAGAATATACTTTAACACTCTGAGCATTTGCTATATAAGATGTCAAGACACATATAATAAACACATAAAGCCTCTTAAGTATGGAACACACTATTGTGTCACTTTGTCAAATTCAGTCCATGGCTTATCAGAGCAAATGGTTTGTCGTCTTTGTACCAACAACAGCTCAGCGGACAGATTCAAAGTTGCGGAAGACAATTGGTGATGCACAGTGTGTTCCATTAAAAATACTCCCACCCAGTACTTCCTGTACCCGAGACATTAGATCACTTCACGGCCGCATTGCTTGTTGTTGCAAGCAGGCAAAATCTAGAGCTGACTAATAAAAAGACTTATCTGAGAGACAATAACATTGAGTCTTTCCCAAGTTGGCACAAACATGTAAAATCTGCTCTAGTTTCATGCCACTTCTCTACCCACGACCATGCTGCTCGCATAACAGATCCAAAAAAATGATATATGAGAAGGAGGAAAACAAAAATAAACGTTGTTTTCACTTATTAAAGGCATTGAATAATATATCAAGGGATGTGTTCATGTAGCCACTGTTGAAATAACAATGAGGTGGAAATCAATGTAAATGAGCAGTGTTCAGTGTGCCATAGCGGACTTAAAGACAAGGCACAATGTCTTAAAGGGGTACAGACACGTAACCCCTCCACAGTACTACTGCATTGAGCTAATCTGACCAAAACACCAGGCTAATTATACATTTTTCCACCGTGTTATAAAACATTCTACAGTCAATGCAAAGCAATGTCAAAAAGCATTGTCACACCAAGCATTCTTCTAACCAGGTCTTCCGGGCATGAAGTGCCATGCAAATATAAATGATCATTTCGTATTATGGCACATCTCAAAGAACTATGACAAACATATTTGATACCATCACTGTTTCATGGTACCTTTTTTGGGATGCAATTAGTTGCCACTAGTCCATGGAAGCCTGTTTTTGCCTTAGTCAAAAATAAAGTAATTGTGAGATTTAATTCATACATCACATTTTGAGAAGTAAAGTCTAATAAAGTTGCAATTGCAAAATAAATATTCGCAACTCTGAGTTGCAGTTGTGAGATATAAATTTACTCTGAAGCAAAGCCACAAATGCAAGACGCAAAGTTGGAAATACAGTAACAAATGTGAGTTTTAAATCGCAATTAACTTATTTTTTTTCTCTCTGAGGCAAAACCAGCCTTCCATATAAGTCATTACGACCTGTCCAGTCTAGCATGTGAAAAAATAATTGAGAGTTCTTGAGACAGGTTAAAATTGATCCACATATGCCGTCTTGAATCATTAAGTTCTCAAAATTAGTTTTTGCTCTGTGCATTAAAGTTCATAGTTGCATGATTGCACCAAAGTTTGCTCTATTTTATCATTTGAATCAGTGGTCACGTGATGGATCCACTTTGAAGAAGGCCCATAAGCTTTAAGAAGACTTTGGAAGACAGGGGTTTAGAAAAAAAAAAACTCATGCCCACAAAACCTTTAACAGACTATTTAGAAAACATTCATGTTGGTTGAATGTATTAACAAAATCATTATCTTCAAGTGGTCGATCTTTTGGGCGGATGTGCATATGGCAACTACAGAAGTGACGTCATGTCACAAACACTATGCCAATGAAGCCAGCTCAGTGTAGAAATATGGTGAAGCTTGAATATATGCTCAAACTATTGGTGGAGACACATTAGAAACATAAAAGTATATGCCAGGTAGTTTCTGTTGCAGATTCATGCTCCTTTGAACTGTGAATACAATATGTACACGAATCTCTGCGGAATAAACAAAAAATTGCTTGTTTTGTAGCTAAAAATGCTCGTTCCACAGAGAAAAGCAAAATGGATTTAATAACATGCAACGTAAATGTGTTAAGGCAAAAGTATCAGTGAAACCCCAATATTAAATGATAAACTGTGTTAAGTGAAGCCTTATAGGGAGTCTCACCAAATCTACCATCTTAATATTGTGATTAAGATGCTACAAACCTTTTCTAATATACATATACGCCTGAAGCTTGTCAGGTTAATCCAAAAAATCCATTCGAAATTCTGAAAACATCTATTACATCTCAGCTCCTTCCAATGTGCAATGTATCAGATCCATTCCCACAGCAGATGAGCACAAAGAGATGTGTTAATATGGTACAGTCAGACACACTTCACCGTTAAATAGCACAGTCGAACCAATAAAAGCACCCGACAGACATTTCTGAGCTAAGTGTTAGACAATCCACACCAAACACATGAAATTGAAGTCACTTCAACGTAAGACATACAGCATATTACGTTCTTTCGAAGAGGATGGATGAACCGTTGAGAGATCATCTCTGGTAGGCAATGGTAACAAAGCTATTTCGTATTCAGATGTGTTCATTGTTTGTGTTCCTGCCTGGCACCAGTGTTTCAAATATTACACTTGGAGAAAAGGTAAGGTCGCAGCAGGAGACCGTGCAAGATGGTTGGAAACATGACCTAACAAAAGCAAAATATAATAGAGATTGCAAGAAATCAGGCCTATTGTGACACAAAATTACTCTTATATAAAGACCTAATGCCATCAAAAAGAGATCCTCTTTTGTTGCCGACTGATAAAAACAGCAAAAGAAGAAAAGGAATAGAGTACAGTAGCGAGTGGGAGGAGGTGTTAAGACTGCCCTAGTTATTATAAATCATTCTTCCTACTCTGTGGAAATGGATAGGCAGGTGAGGAAAGGAAAAAAAACCCAAACAAACATTCAGATTGATGTAATGAAGCTAATTAGTTTGAAACTGCCTCCTAACCACCAATAAAAAACATGTTGAAGTCTTCAAGGAGTGCCAGCAGTGAACCTTTTACCCCGTAAATGACAAAAGACTGCAAGAATTCCTTGGTATTCTTCTCTATGGCCTTTCTACCTACGTGGTTTTCAAGTCATTGTTTGTTGTTTTGCTTGTTTCGTTTCTTTGATAATACTTGAAATTCATGTACAAGTTTATGTTGACAACGAGACAAGGATTTGCTGGCGTTTCGCAAATCTGCGGTGCCTCCAACTCTCTGGGAGAAGAGAACATGATGGTCTCTGTCAAATAGGAGTGACGGTTCCTTGACCGTTAAGACTTCACCTGGTTAGCATAAGGCCAGGGCACAACTTCAAACTTTCAATCCTCAGAAGTTTTGTCCGATGGGCTCATGCTAAAAAAATTGCAATATTTGTTGTAAAGTCTTAAGTGGAAAAGGAAGGGGATATTCCCTCTCCTCATCTTTTGTTCCCGCTCTGGAACAAGGTTGTTCTGAAAACAGGCACTGGTCAATCCTCAGCATAGTAGCCCTCACTTATGTTCTCAAGCGTTTGGGGTCCATCGCGCCCCCCAGTCCGTCATACCCACTCCTGCACGGGATGTTTGTAGTAGGTCACGTGCTGTTGGACGTTTTTGTTCTTGAACTGGAAGATAGTATATACAAGGACCAGAATGCACAGTGAGAGGATGCACGGGATGACCACAGCTATTGCATTTACAGTGCTGGGTACGTCATTAATGGCGACCATGATGTCGACGTCATCGTGAGGGAGGTGACGGTCCTTGTTCTTTTCTACTTCTGACTGATCGCATCCCATCCAGTCTTTGAGGATTGATTTTGGGTAGCCTGGCTCCACCGTTAACTTCTGGTTATCGAACCTCCAGTAATCCTTTCCCTTGTAAAAGTAGGTATAAACTAGAACAAAAAAGAGATAAACAATTTATCAAGACATTTCAATGACTGGAATTCTACTATAGGTCAACAAACAGATAGTCCCGCCCCAATACTCACACCACTGGTTGAGAAAATGATCACAGATCCAGAAACGTAGTGAAAACATCGGTAAAACAGTCCATGTGACATCAGTGGATCAACTTCAGTTTTGCGACACTACGAGAACACTTTCTTTTTTGCGCAAAGAAAACCAAAACAACATAAATTACACTTCTCCCTTGACTTACGTCTGCTGCCAATTTAGAGATTATCACAACATGTGCATATGCTTTTCTCTAGGTGTAAACAACCGCCGGTTACGTACACGTGCATGCTTTGACCCGGATGTAAACAAGGCTGATTACGCCAAAAACGTTAAACCTTGCGTACGTGTTGCATTGTGATACTCTCTAAAATGGCAAAAGACGTAGGTCACAGGAGAAGAATAAGTTAAATTATGTTATTTTTGTTTTCTTTGAGCAAATAAAAGAGTGTTGCGAAACTGAAGTTGATCCACTGATGTCACATACACATACTTTTACTTAGTTTCTGGACCTGGAATCATTTCAGTTGTGTTGCTGTTTATTAAGGGTCAGATTGCTCTCTGATCACATCACATATATCTTAATTTGTGTTCTGAAGATGAACAGAGGTCTTACGGGTTTGGAACGACATGAATTTTCATTTTTGGGTGAACTAAGCCTTTAAAAAGATATATTACTAACTAGGGATGTAACAATGCAATGAGTTGCAATACAACCTCTGAGGGTTATTGACTGTTCTTAGAAAAGTTTAGATTGTATTGTCTTTTTATCTTTCCTCTAAATACAGTGGCACTTGCTAATTATTCTTTAACAGTGATGCTAAAGAGCTGCTACAAAACCAAGTTCAAAGACAAATTTCTAAAGATAGCTACGCAATTGTTTCTCCTACGCATAAGGTCAATAAGCCAATATTTGTCTTTACATGCAGACAGAGATGCACGTCATTTTCAGAAAGCTCAGTTCATATTCATGATCACAAAAATAGCTGTCCTTGTAAACACTCAATGACACAGTATTTCAAAAAGTTGCTCCAGTGTTATACAATCCCTCAGAGAGCTGTCATTCTGATTACCAATGCTACATAAACAGAAGCATTCGAGGCACTCACAAACCGAACCTATACGAGGACAGACCCAGAACTAAACATAAATGCTGCGAATAAGATTTAGACAGCAACCCCTGAGAGTGTGATTGATGAAGTGCTCGTCCTTCCTCTCTTACTTTCTCTGCTCTTACCGAGCAAGACTTGCCAAATCCCTCTTGCAAAATCTGAGTGACAGAAAAATCATGAGCTACGGGCAAACCAAATAGTCCATATAACCCTCTTGGCTTCTCCATCTTGTGTCCTGGCCCTAGGCTCCATGTTGAGACGGAGGTTATGACATGACTCATAGAAAAGAGGACCATTCCTTCACTGGATAATACTCAAGAGAGGAAGAGAGAAATCTGCAATTCTATGCAGCCACAGCAACAATACTTCACTCTAGAGTATGAGTACTTCAGGATGTACCATTTTACCATTGTGTATTGCTAAACTTTTTTTGATTCTGATTATATACAAATTCCCACCTAATTCACATTTTAATATATTCAGTATTTTGTTGACAATACAACATTAACCAACAAATGGAATATTAAAATGTTTTTAAAAAATATTTTCTATATTTTATAAAATATTTAGTTTTTTAAAATCATATATATTTACTTTTTAAAATGTTTAAAAAATGTTTATATTTTAACTATAAATATAGAATTTATTGTTCATGCATAGAATATATTGTTTTACAAATATTTTAGAAAATATGTTATGTATTAAATTCAAGTTAAATTTTACGTCAAATTTTTTATATTTTACAATTTAAATAAATATAATATTGTGGGTTATTGCTATTGGTGCAAATAAAAAATTCTAAATAAAATTCATCTGTATTTCAATTTTTTCTAGAATTTTCTAATCATGTTTCAGTCTTTTTTGACTAAAATAGCAGAGCAAATAAAGTAGCTCTGACATATCCACTGTTTTGATATCTATTTATATCTAATATTGTTTTTTAGCTATATTGCCTAGTCATAGTATCTCATTTAATATAATTAAACCACATTCCCTCTTCACATAGTCCCTTTTAATGATTTCCAATCATTATGTTCCCTGCATTAAAACATTGGGGGTCATATGATCCATTATATTAGCTCTCTGCCATAAACACAACATCACATAATACAGTAACTTGCTATAGTCAGCTGCCATTTAGCTATTTTTGTAATTATGCATCGATAGTGACAGTGAATTTTAATACCCAAAAGTTGTGTCTGTCTTTTCCTCCGGACTCTGTGCCAATCCAGACCAGCTATCAGATCACCACCGAGGATGAGTCAGAGCCAAAACAGTCACTGTGTCAACAACAATATTACAGCGACTGCGCCAAACAAACACTAATCAATTACTCTACCAGACCTCGGCACATTTCCTTCTGTTACCTACACAATTAAATAAATAAGCACGCTGTGACAGACAAACAAATATAGTCAAAATAGCAGCAGCAAATAATGTAATACAATAAATAGTATTTTTATGCATTTATAATATCCCCAATAAACCATTCTTCCTCCAAGTAATGTTCCCAGGCAACACCACGTTAATATTAAATTTACATCTTCAGGTGTGTATTTATTGGTATTTTAAATCAGCTTCCAATGACAACTTTCCATTTTAATAAAGCTTTGCTGATTATAATATCAATTTACTCCAAAATAACGATCAACCAACTTGAACTACTCAAACCAGCGGGAAACAGTCAGATAAAATGCCCACCGATCACATTAAATATCGATTTGTTATTGGAACCTCAATGACTCACATCCTTCTCGACTGATGAAGGCTCCTTGCGGTGCATCAGGAATGCCCTTCCAGACGCTGATGGGTTTGGGATAGCCTGGGTCAGCCGTTCGCTTCTCCTCGTTGTAACGCCAGTACTGGTCGCCCTTAAAGAAGTAGGTTTTTCCCACAGGTTCCCAGCGTAAGGCTGTGTCGATGCCATCGCGAGGCAGACAGTTTCCCAGCTCTACCAGGCTGTGAGGATACCCGGGCTCAGCTGTAACCTCCTTGAACACCCAGTATTTGTCCCCTAGAGTCAAAACAACAGGCAGAAAAACAGCAGTTAGATACGGTTTATATACACTTTTCTGTGACTGTCTATATATATAAATATACATATTAGTGCTGTCAAACGATTATTCACATTTTTTGTTTATATACCATTTGTGTTTATATTGTGTATATTATTATGTATATATACATAAAAACACATGCATGCATAGATTTAAGAAAAATATTTTATGTTTATATATTAAATATATTTATATATAATATAAAAAATAAGAATATGAATATATAAATGTATAATCTTATTTTCAAAATATATACTTTATGTGTGTGTTTTTATAATAAATATGTAATAAATATGCACAGTATAAACACGCATATGTAATGTAATCACATTTTTTTTTATTTTGGATTCAATTAATTGTGATTAATTGTTTGACAGCACTAAAATATGTATGCGTATATATATATATATATAGTATTATTCCATAGTTTCCAAAAATACGTGTCCAGTTATACCAGTTTTATTTCATCTTCTCCTTGATTGGATTCTTTTTTAAATAATTATTTATTCTACAAATATTTTTTTTAAGTATTTAAATCTTCTTTAGATTTTTTCTATAGCATGCAACATGAATTTGGCCAATAAAATGCAGCCTATATTGAGCCTAATCTTTGTTCCAGCACAGAGAGCACTTGGGTAAACCGCATCGTGTGTAGTTAGTGAATAAGACGCCGAAATCCCAGCATGACTTGAGTTCATCGCCCCTTTATCTATTAATACCGATGTGCATTCTCTGAGATAACCATAGGGCATCCTGCGAGCTTGTTTTCTCATGAAACATCACAGAACAGGAGACTCGGGCTATAAATATCTCATCCAACCTCCCCTTGCGCAGTACGACTGCGCCGGGCTAATTTAATGAGAAAGAGGGGGTGAGGATGGTGAGATAAAGATAGAGAGATCGTTTGAGAGGAGGGGAGCGAGGGAGGAACAGACAGAATAATAAAGTACTAAATGGATTCACTAAGGCTGTCAGGCCCAACGGAGGATAAACACTGTGGATAAATGCAGACCTTTCCTGAGATTATCCCACAATCTAACAGCATTTATCTAACCTTTAACTTAAGGCTTGTATTAAAATGGTACATAAAATGTACAAGTGCTGATCTAGAATTAGTCAGCCTGAGCAAAATATGCTGGTTTGAGTTGAAACTGATCCAAAGGCAGCAGATGTTTAATGGATGTGGCTTCTCTTTATTATCCAGGACATATTTAGGCACTTAATTTTATGGCTTCGGGATGTATTTGGTATCATAATTTATAGTTATGACAAAAGATGTTACAAAGCAATCAGAGTTATTAAAACTAGCCTGAGGATGCAATTTCAAGAAGTAAACACTGGGTAGTTTGATTAATGTCGTAACATCTGTTGTATGGATAATAAATGTTACCTTTGAAGAACACAAATTTGCCATCTGATCTCTCGTAAGCAGCGTCTATGCGAGGAGGTAAACCCTTCCAGAACTGCTCTATCAACATGGGATAGCCTTCCTGAACTTTGTTGTTGCGCAAACGCCAAAACCAGCGATCCTGTAAAGAGATCCTTTTGATCAATTACTGCGTGTAATTTAGATCTTCAAAATATCTTCTTTTGTGTTCAGCAGAAGAAAGTAACTCATACAGGTTTGGAAAGATATGAGGGTGAGTAAACGATGACAGAATTTTCATTTTTTGGATGAACCTTTAATAAGGATTTATATTATTGATATCACACAAAGACAAATGTATCAGATGGATTATGCTAATTGTATTATAATTTGATTATGTAAAGCCTTCATAAAAAAATTATAGTAATAAAAACAATAATAAAATAAAAATACTACAAGTGATTCTAGGCCATAATAATATAAATAAAACAGTATAAAAATAATTTCAAGATTATCTAAAAAATTAAATGGGCAATTAAATATCCAATACTGAATAAATATCCAATTTTTTAATGAATATGGTATGAAAGAATATTAAATTCATAATATTAAAAACACATGTTTAATATTGGTAAGTAGATCATTATTTTCACACTGATTGCCTGATAAATAGCCTAAATAAATAAATAAAATACTAAAAGTCATTTTAGGCCATTATAATATAAATAATACAGTATTATTATTAAAAAAAATATTTAAAAATTATTAAGTGGAGGAAATAAAATGCCCAAGTAAATATTCTATATTGAATAAATATTAAATTATTTATGAAAGCAATACATTTAGACACACACCAAAAAAATATATCTCTAAAATACACCATCCTTTTTCTTCTTTAAACAAATTTTTTCTTTTTCTTTTGCTGAACACAAAAGACAATATTTTGAAGAATGTTAGTAACCATTGACTATACTGGAAGTCAAATGCTACCGGAAGCTGTTTGGTTACCAACATTCTTCAAAATATCTTCTTTTGTGTTCAGTATATAAAAAAGAAACTCATACAGGTTTGGAAAGACGTGAGGGTGAGTAAACGAGGACAGAATTTTCATTTAATTTCATTAGTAATTACTATTATTGATATCACACACAACCAAATGTATGACATTTCAGATGGATTATGCTAATTTTATTATGATCTGCTTATATAAAGCATCTGTATCAAACACTGGAAAGAGAACTGATGCAAATCACCTTAAAAACAAACATCTCCCGTCGAAAGAAGGCCACAGTGTTGAAGTTGCCATCACAGATATTGGGTTTTCCATGTCCGGGAGAGGACGGCCGATCTCCAGAGGGGGGGCGACCCGGGCGATGTTTTCTCTCGGAGGTGGGGTGTGTGCGTCGTGCCGGGAGAGTAGGAAGAGGTCGGGTGGGCTCCAGCATGGCTGTGGGAACACCTGTAGAGAAACAGGTTAAAAATACAATCAGCCATTCTAGCATTCTAGTACTATTATTCTTGCTTAGCTCCTTGAAAATGATAATAGAGGCGATAGAGATAATGACTGTACCGTAGATTTTCTGGATCCCCTGAAGGTCGTCTAGAGGCAGTTTGAAGTTGTGTGTGTCCATGTATTGGTAGAAGGGGGCCATGATGGCGCTGGGGTCGTTGGAATGTTCCAGACCCAATGCGTGTCCTAACTCATGCACAGCCACCAGGAAAAGGTCATTGCCTTGAAAGGTGAAGGTTAAAGGTCAAACCATCTGTGTATCATACTAATCAGAACTCTATGTTGGAGGAAAAATATAACAGTACGGCATGTACTGCATGGCTAAATATATGGAAGCAGGAGAATTAACGATGCAAAGCTTAAGGCTCTGCATATTTCATGTGCATTTTGATAAAAATAGCTCCCATAGAAGTTCCTCAAACGCTGAATCAGCAGTCAATAAATATGTTCTTTCTTCGTTATAGGAATAGTTCACTTATAGTTTAGCACACTTGGAATATACGAGTAATGTGCTACTTTTATGGTGTGTTTGATTTCTTGACAGCTTCCGTACTCATTTGCTTTCATTGTACAATACACAGAGGACATTGCATAAGTACATGAATATTAAGTTAAAAATTATGAAGGTAAAACAGTAGCAAAACTCGAGAGCTTGTGAATTTGAATGTGAGAACTTGTAAAATTAATATTTGTATTTGTAAGCTGAAATTTATACTCATAGCTCTGATGTGAAAAGCCGCATCTATCGATTTGCACACACAGACAATGCTCAGGACACCTGTGTTTTGAATTCAAAGTTGCAGATTAATAGTTACAAAGTGTCATTCAATTAAACACAATGACCGGCACAATTGTGTACTACACATACCACCACAAGTCTTCCCTCAAAACCTCTCAGATCTAGCAGTACAACCTCAAATCCCAGCGCTCTGACTTTTGCTACTCTTTTTGCGATATTTCTGTAACAAAACGCACTTGTAAATGCAAACTTGAGAGCGCAGAGTCGGGGGCGGGGCTGGGGATGAAGTCATTTTGAGTTAAGAGATTGGAAGAAACATGAGGGAACAGGTAAGTAAACAAACATAGAACACATGGACAATGAAAGCAAAACACAGAGCACGTTAAAACAAGGACAAGTGAACACATAGGAACGCCTACGGCGTTACATCACTAGTGGAAATGTTTGGTTCTGCATCCTCAAAATCTTATCATCTCAAAGAAAATTTAGCTCAATATCTTTTGAGAGATCAACCTAAAATCTCACACACAACTTGTTCATATGATTGGCTTTGATTTTCTTGAAGATTTTGTGGTAAACTTTGTAAATTATTATTTTTTTTTTTTATGCAAAAGCACACACTTTTGTTTTTACTGAGAGTGTACTCAAAAAAAGTAGACACCTATTAGATTTGAAAGGTGTATAACATTTATTTGTGTGACCAAAGTCAACAGAGTTTTTTAGTGTCTTTCGCACTGATCAAAAGGAAAAAAAGACGTGATCATCGACTGGCAGCTGAGTGCATTATGGGTATTTCATTAAGCTTTACTTATTTTTGTGTAATTTAAGCAAGACAGTTGGGTTTTTGTATTAGTGATGTTGTGTGTGATATGTTTAAGTTAGTTTGAGTGGGTTTGGTCAATTTGCAGCCCTGTTATATAAAAGTTTAACAGTTACCATAATGGAGAGAGGTGTGTAGGGGAGTGACTTTTGGATATTGCCACCTGAACAGGATCATGTGGTAGTAGAGCTTACTTAAGAAAAATATGCGTGCAGCTGCTAGGACACTATTGGCAAGCAGGCAGGGAAAAGTATGATAAAACAGCTTAGCTCTAGTTCATCCATGTCATAACGAGCAACAGTAAATATTTTTGAACTTGTTTCTTTAATTAATTTTAAACATTTTGAATATGCAATTGCTTCATTTAAATTAAATACTGTACAAGACATACTATTAAATTACCTATGAGTGTATGTACACTAGCAGTGGAATTAACTAAAATGCAATGGAGCGTGACCTGAAATCTTGCCCAGGGCACCAAATTGGTTAGAGCCGGCCCTGGTGGTACTTACAGTTGAACGACTAAATAGTTTAAAGTTAATTAAAAAGTTGTCAAACTCTGACGTACAACAAAGAAATTAGTTGTTATTTTCTTTGAATTTTATTTGCTTTTGAATGGATCCTTGTGCACGAAACATCACAAATGTATAAAAGATTCTGTATGCGTATTTCACAACACATCAGCATTTGGAACTTTGCATGCATGTTTATGACCATAAATGAGGAAAAGTCACAACATTTCAAGAAAAAAAAACATAGGTTTATTAGTATTTCAAAAAAGATAAAAAAAAAAAAAAAATGATAGCTCATATTTACCATTTTTGGCTGACAAAAGTATTTATGTGTATTGAAATGACTGGGAAAATGCTAATTTTTGCTTCATAGGATAGAAAAAAAACTAAAATAACAAAATATAACCAAGATATGTTATTACTTTGGTTCTGTAAAGGGGCCTTAGAACATAAAAATAGTCTAGATTTTCTCTCAGTGTTCCCTTAACTGTGCGTAACCTGAGTCCTCCCTGCCCTGCAGTCGGACCTAGAGCGGAGTAGCTCCGGCTGTGCTTCCTCTGGGTCTCCTTCGCCCAGTAGGTGTGGCAACAAAGCTCAATATTCCACAGTCAGCCAGAAGGCTGTGTTTTCCTGCAATTACATCCATAATCTTATTGATATATTGTATTCCTTATTCCACTTGCTGGAACTGTTTGTTAGCTCATGTGCTCCGCTTTCAACCACTGCTTCAGCACCACTGAAAGCAACTCTGTTTGCCCCCCTCCTTGGGCCACAGAGGGTTGGGAAGGTTACGTGCAGATCCTCTGCTGACGAACTTGAAAAGCATCCCCTGGCGGCGGGGGGTCTCTGCGTAACGCGGCCCCTGAGTCGTGGCCAGTTCCATGGGTGTTCCCATATGTAAAGTCGAAGTGATTCGACTGAAAGGGTAACATCTAGGTTACGAACGTTACCCAAGTTCCCAGAAGGAGGGAACGGAGACGTTACACTTTCTCCTGCCACGACTCTGAGGTTGCGCTGACGTTGGCTCGACTCTTCTGCGAAAAACTGTAGGTGCATTCCTCTCATGCCCTCTTATACTCATGCAGTGATGAGGAGCACCTGAGCGCAATCAAATGCATGCCAATTTTAATTGGCCTTTTCTTTAAAGCTCAAAGGCAATTGGTCTCTCTGGCGAGTTCCCATTTTGTAACGTCTACGTTCCCTCCTTCAGGGAACATGGGTTGCGTTCGTAACCTAGACGATCTTCAGAGTAGGGACTATTTTGCCAAAAATATCTCATGCTTGACATTGCCAACTAAAATGGAGTTGGCTAGTGGAAACACATAGGAGAATAAATTAGATTTAGGCTTCTTTTTTATTTGTTTATTTGTGATATTAGACCTGAGAAGTTTTAGTGACAGTTAAGAAAAATAATACATAAAACAACAGCTGTTGGTCAGCTGTTTTTACCGCTTATTGCTTATTTACACTCTCATACACAACATTCGACAGCTGTATTTAAAAGCTATGTAAATTGCAGTCTTTATCTGTTTGCAGTGTAGTTGCTGTTGCTGGTAGATGCAGGTGTTCACACACTTCTTGAGATGAATTTTGTCTTCATTATACAGTAACATATCTCACAGAAACACCAAAACTAATTTGATGGCCTGGGGAGATAATTTATTACATTTATTATATTAATCCCTGATCATAAATATGCCCCTAAATGTCCGAAAACAGATGTCACATATTGGTAATGGTTAAATATATTATTATTTCCATCAATTTACATTTTACAAGTGAAAATCTCTCTCTAAAGAACAAATCCATCGAAGTTGATTACACATAATTTGCTGCTTCCTGATAATAAGTACTGTACGTACAATATCAATATTTTTTTAGTGAAAAAGTTATTTTTCAGGGACAAAAGTAGCAACATTGGGGAAGGTTTTACATGTAACACACTATTGAAGTACACTGTAAAAAATGGGTTGTGACTTTAACGATAAAAAAACTGTTAATGGTTAAAATTAAATTTACAGGGAAACAACATAAACGGATATTCCCGGAATTCCCTGCATTGCATTTTAAATTTTGTTTGAATTTGATGTTTTTTTCTTTGAAATAACTATGTTTCTTCTTATTGTTTTTGTATGAGTTATGTTTATTAGGGTTGAATGTTACATCTTATGTTGTTAAATGCACATTTCAGTTTAAAAATTCTTCCCATAATGATGTTTAGTGTTTGAATGACGCTGAGCACCTTCTATATAGGTTCCTATTTAAAAGCTACTTGTGATGAGCCTTGGTTCATCATGTGACTTGGTCATCATCACCAGTATTTGGTAGTTATCAGTGTATTTCAAAGGTACAAAATAGATTCCACTACTTTAATAGGTCGGTTTATTAACATTATATCAGTTATTACGGTTTATTACGGTATTTAACTGTTAATTTAACATAAAACTGTAAAACAAAAAAATAGTGTTACCATAGTTTTCACAGTTTTATTCTGGCAACCACATTTGCCGTTTTTTTACCGTAAATTTTATGGATTATTTTTACAGTGTAGATCAACTTTTCTTAGCAGAGCTTAACCAGAAGGCAACATGGCGCCAAAACAAGATGTGTCTCCTGCACTCATCAAAACCGCTCACATAATGTTTCTCTTCTTTGATTACTGCAGACAGACGCTATTGGCAGAAGAATACAGTGACAGCAAAAAGATGACCCTGACATCTACCAGCACACAACCTGATGGCATCTCTGAGGGCTAAAGCGTGCATTATTGAAAAGGAAACCATTCAGCACGGATGGATTTGAGTTTCTATCTTGTTGAGAATTTCCGATAATACAATCCATCTGCCTCCATGTGAAACCGAATAAGTCTCCTTCGATCAAAACACTATAGACATTTTTGTGAAGCCTGAAACTGCCACATAAATTGACGGTAATCACATGCTTTTGTATCCTGCTGTGCTCATTCATATGTTCTGGATATTTATCAATCTGGTGTGAGGCCATTTATATGTCATTATATCCTATATCATGAGATGTGAAAGAGAAGGAGGGAAGGTGAGGAGAGAGAACATATCTGAAGAGAGATCAATTTAAAATGTAATGGAGTGAAACCTTGAGATTGATTTTATTGCCATTTTGTGGTGGTCAGTAATTTTCCTGGCCGTTGAGTGAGAGCAATTGTGTGTGTGTGTGTGTGCTATTCTTTCTTTCTTGGTAAAAGCTGGTTTTGTCACTACAGGTGATATATAAGCCAATCAGCATAGCTTCGGTGAACAATCAGTGCAAACACATTAACATGCAGCTTATTGCTTGCTGGAACGGTTGCATTGAACCTAATTGAAACGCTTATTATTTCATAGGGTTTTTACAGTTGATCCAAATAAATAGACAATTTGCCATTATTTCCCCCTGCTTTGTGTAGTGAAACAAGAAAAAATTGAAAACTCTTCACACATTTGTTTTCCATACATGCATGGTTTACATCCATATAGGAAAAATGTCATGTGTGTACATGTGTGGGCACACACACACACACCTGAGGCAACTTGAGGATAAATGTCAGTGACATCAACATTTCATTTTTTTTTTCGCACAAAACTTTGTATTACTTGTATGTGAATCAAATTAACTACATGTTGTTTTGTGATTTATTTTTTGCATCTATTTGTTTATTTTTGGTGCTTAACAACAGTGAATCCAAGAAATAAATTTATGCATTTGGCAAATACTTTTTTTTAAAGTAACTCTCATTGCATTTTAAGCCTATACATTTTATAATTTTCACTTTGTCTGCAAGAACTCTGCAAAAAGAAAATTCTTGATTTTCCAATTTTGGATGAATTCCTTTAACATTTGTTGTTTATTGCATGTTTCTACTACTTTTACGTTTTTTTTCTTAAAGTGTCTCTTTTCATTTCTAAAAATGAGCTTTCAACCAGTGTGTAGTGAAGTTTTTGCAAATAAACTATTTAAAGTAGGAGCGCGGTCGATTAATCACAGCTGGCACCGCATCACCTAATCAATCTCCTCATTACTCCTGCCCAAGCAAATCCCCTTCTACCCACTATAAATAGCCCATCCTCTTTCCTTCCTCATCCCGCCTTTTACGTATTCTTCGGAAAAGCACGACCGAAACACATCTCCACTGCCTTCCTCTACGAGGACCAGATTCCTCAGCCTGCCTTACAACAACCTGTTGCCGCTCTAACTCAACACTCAGCCGG
>JAUCNO010001758.1:20048938-20070260 GCA_032353835.1 Enteromius viviparus
AACCGAGGGCCGAGTTTTGCCACGGCAAGCTCCACTCACATTTTCTTCAGGAAATGTACAATCTAGTTATTATTATTATTATATATTTGGCTCCAAAATTATATATATATATATATAATATGCTGCATAGCTTATTTAATTTCTCAGCGATGGCTTGTTAGAGAAGCTTGACCCTGTAAGATGCAGAAAGCTTGCGTCTTCAGCTCTAAATGAACACTGTTCTCCAGGCTCGGCTCATGCTCATGGAATTCACTGGTGTTTAATGTCCTTTAATCACAACAGCAACCGCAAGCCACCGCGGGCCTCCCTCAGAGATCAACCCAGACAGATTCAGACTGATCTGCACAGAAAGCCCTGCTGCTCTTCATCTACCTGTCTGTAACACAAAAACTCTACTGCGCTCGTTTGCACACTGACCAAACATTTGATGCATCTCAATATGACTAGAAGATAATATTAGTAAAAAGATAAAAAGTTAAGCTCTACGGTATTTCTATGTTTTTAACATGAATCAACACTTTTTGGCATAGTTTTTTTTTTTTGCAGATTTCAAGAATTTAAATGCCATGCTGTATTATATTATTAATAATAATTATAATATCATGTATGTATATGTGTGTGTGTGTGTGTATAATATAAAATTAATTAATAAATTAATTAATTTATTTGTTTTGTCATTTAATATTTGGAAAATTTCAGGAATTTAAATTTAATTTACAGTATATATTCTCATAATTTTTTTTCTTTATCATTTGATTTGGAAATTATAAGTATGATAATTATAGTGTAAAATAAATGTGCAAATAAGACCGCATAAAACAGCAAATAAAACAGCATTTTCTTTTCTTTTTTTTATTGTCTTATTAATATTTGGCCAAATATGTTGGTGTTAGTAGTAATCATAATAATAATAATAATAATAATAATTGTTATTATTATTGTCATTATTACTATCACTTATCTTATTTTAAATTCCACTGTACAATAATTTTAGGAAATTATTATTATTATTATTATTATTATTATTATTATTATTATTATTATTATTATTGTTATATGTTTGATCAAATATGTTGATGACAATTATTTAAAAAATTTTTTTTCTTAATAATAATTTCTTAATTCCCTTGTAATATAAAGTGTATATAGTAAGTGTATTATTATTATTATTTTTATTAATTTTATTATTATTATTATTTTAAGTCATTGCTATCTGGCCAAAAATGTTGCCAGCTATTATTAAAAATAATAGTTATTTTCTCTGTAATATTTATTTGTAAAATACAAATCAAACGCATAATAAAATATCTTATTTTTATAAACCGTAAAGAGCATGAACTATAAAGAGACCTTTTAAGCTTTCCTTTTGTTGATTACTAGCAGTTTGTAAGTGTGGGCAGATAATGGTCTCGTGATGTTGGCTTGCCTGTGTTTGTTGCTGGTGAGAGTATGTCGGGGATTTTTGGAGTGTGTTTGTGAAGGACTTAGTCACACATGAGCTGCCATCCACAGCCGAAGTGGTCCGAAGATTTAAAACTTCCCCTCTGAGAAATTCAGAGCGAATTAAGACGTCTGAAAGGCCAAAGCCTGATGGAAAAGCGTATTATTAAAAACCGGTTTGGATCGTGCTCCTGCAGAGCCACAGCTTCCCCACCAGAGAGTTGAAAGAGATTTGTTTGGAGTGGTGTTGAGTTCTGCTTTAATTTCAGTATCATGTTGTAGATGGATTTGGAGCGAAACGAACAGTTAGAGTTAGTTCTTGTGGGTTGGATTGTCTCCTGTCATTATGGAGGCGTCTGTCTCTGAACAATCTTTACTTGAGCAGCCAAAAGCATCAGATGTTTCTCTGAGTGGTTTTGTTTCTGGAGCGGTCGACGGGTGGCTGTCAGATGCCGTATCTTCACGCTATGCAAACAGTAGCAGGGACGGTGCAGGTGAGCCAAAGGTTGCCTGGTCTTAAGTTGCAGAGTTTCTCCTCATTGGTTCCGGATAGCATCGGTGATTGACTGATTTTCACAGGATGTGCTTTGACGCAACATGTGCCGTTCGCGCCTGGTGTAGTGTAATTTCTATAGAGCATTGGAATGTGTCGTCACAGCAGCAATGCATTCTGGGAATTTATTACACTGGCTGCAGAGACTGGAACATACAGTATAGTGAATGTAGACGCTGATATTATTTAATGTTTATATTATTCTCAAGATTGTGTTAGAGTGGTTAATGCTTTTCATTAACGCTACTATAGCCTATAAAATGTCTTCATTCATATTTTCTGACTGCTGCAGCTTATTGATACCCGGCCACTTTTAAGGATTACGTTTCCTTTCTTCATTTGATCCTTTTTAGCATCTCTAATAAAAAGGCGTCTTCAGCTTGGTTCATTAACGTAAAGGTGTTTATTTGCATATCATTGAAAATCCACGTCTCAGCAGCTTCTATTAAGTTCTGTTACCTTTTATAATGCTTAATTATTTACACAGTGCTTTTACTGGGTAATATGTATGTAATATAACCACTTTTTATTATCTCTTCTGCGTTGAGTCTGGCCTATCACATCTTCCTCTTCACGATACACAATAGATTTTCTATGGGGTTAAGGTCAGGCGAGTTTGCTGGCCAGGTACTGGTAGCTTTGGCACTGTGTGTAGGTACCAAGTCCTGCTGGGAAATGAAATCTGTATATTATAGTTTCACTTCTTGAATGGAATTGGTGAAATAAATTCTAATTGCATGACCAATTGCATAAATATATATATAATATATAAAATGTGCTTTATGGTTTTGAAACAAATCTCATCTGCTCAGTAAGGTTGCATTTATTTGATAATAAAAGCAAACCCATTTCCCATTTCTTTCTATATTCCTCTCGTGCAAAAGATCCAACTTTCTCCTATCTCCAGCTTTCAGTGTCACATGACACGCACTGGAGATGTGAAGGGTTTGTTTCTGTGGTGTTCTGACAGGCCGCTGTTTGAGCAGATCAGATGTTCAGGGTGTGGACGTGCTCTTGAGACAAAAGAGTTTCTTAGCTGAAATCATAATTGTAGACTCAGCAAGGCCTGAAAATATCCAACAAAACATCCAACAAATATGTTAATAATATTTTTGCCTATAATAATTATATACAAAAGTGTAAAAAAAAAAAAAATAATATTAATTATATTTTAATAATAATTAAATTTATTTAATAATTTATATAATATTTAATTTAATAAAAAATAATGTGTACTGTATGAAATAAAAAAATATTATTATTATTTTATATTTCTGTATTTTTACATAATCATAATCATACTTCTAGTGGATAAAATATTCATAACAAAAAAAATTCATTATGACATAGATTTCGATTTATATCTTATTTTTTGTTAATAATAATAATAATAATAATAATAATAATAATAATACTTTTACAGAAAGTAATGTCTTAGAAATTATAATAAAAACATTAGACGCATCTTACAGAAATTTTTATATTTTTCTAAATGCCATTGTTTTTATAATAATTAATATAATAAAATGTAATTAGTAATAAAAAACGATAATTTATTATTATTATTAACTGTTCATTCTTTGAAATGTTGTAAAATAGTGACATGTTAATATCTTTTGCAACTCAGCTTTTTAAAATAATAATAATAATAGGCATAATAATAATAATAATAATAATAATTATTATTATTTTTATTATTTTTATTATTTAGTAATCTCATTGTAGTCCTGTTAATCTCAAAATGTTGGTGTGAATTTTCCAGCACTACATACAAGCAGCAGGCCTCACATTTTTCTTTTATTTATTTTTTTCTATCACATTTCGACTCAAACTCATCCACCACCGAACAGTGCAGCCTTGCATGTACTCATTATTGGTGTCACCCTGTGACGTTCACTTCTCTGTACAGGTACATGTGTCTGAGAAAAGACCTCACTAGTTTTCCTGAAGCTATCCAAAGCCAAAATCTCAGAACTTGTTGTACTGGATGGTGTAGAGCTGCTGGCCTTCACTTGGCCTTTAACACACAAAGGTATTCATGTTAAACCGGCTGTATTACAGAGATAAAGACATTCCCACCAAGATTTCTACAAACAGAGGGTCACATTTATTTATATATATACATATACTGAGCTGTATAAAGTCGTAAAGAGTTCCAAAGTTCAACAATTATGAAACAAGCTCTGATCAGTTTTAATCAGCTCTACAGAAGAGCATTGTGAAAAACTACCTTATACTTGTTGATTTATCAGATTTATTTTTTCACAGTTAGCCATTATCTTCTGAATTCTTATTTTACGTCTCATAACATTATTAGTTTCTTATTATCACTTTGCAAATGCAAGTAAAAATTTTACAGTTCGGTGATATTTATAACACATGATTCTGATTCTCAATCAGAATAGATCAATCAATTAATCGAAGTTGAGGGAAGAACATGGTGGAATATGGCGTTTTCCTTTAACACCTATAATTTTACATCTTGCAACTAGTGTTTGTTTATTTAGCTTCTTTAGTAGGGATGTAACGGTATCAACTTCACGGTGCGGTAGTACCTCGGTATGAATGGCACGGTACGGCATTTATTCAATCATTTACATAAAAAACTAAACTAATGATAAGACTCAATAAAAAGTGCCAGACGTGTTTATTAAACAGTTTACATGAACGCTGAACATATCAATGGCACACACATTTAGGGAACAGGAACTTCAATTTTAATAACAAAAAATGACACATCCCCGCTTTAGATTGCTAGATGACGTCAATTTGCATATTCATGAAGTCAGTGCATCATCTTATCTTGATTCTCTGGGGTCACATAATGTTACTCAATGCACACTAATTCTCAATAAAACTGTTTTCACTGATATATTTTAATGGTTTCTGTTGTCACAAAAACAGAATGAATATGAAATATTGACTGAAATGCACGCCATTATAAGCCCTGCTGAACTAGCTCTACCTTACAAGATGTTAATCTAGATTAAAGTCCTTATTTACCGTATAATCATTTATAATTATATCATTATATTTATAATTCGTAATAATGAAACCAAGTACACATAAGATATAGACCACAGCTATGCTGTGATTTTGGCTCTATTTGCATGTGAAATATAGCAACATAATATCTATTTTAACTGAAAGCCCTGCTCCTCTCAGGCTCTCGCCGACGCTGGAAGAACAAGAGCTCGCGAGGCAGCACCGAAAACTCGATGAGATTTGTCGCTCGTCTCTTTTAGGGAAAAATGTCGCCAAGGGGGTCTGAATAGTCGCTAAATATAGAGACAAAGTCGCTAAATTGGCAGCACTGATCTGTAGTGACAACAGACGCAAAGAATGATGGGCACGCTTGGGCTGATGGGAATTGTAGTTCCCGCTACCTCCCGTTCGCTCCATTTGCCTGAGCAAACTTTTCTCAGAAGACATTCGAGTCATGCGACCACGGTATTATCGAAAATATTAGATATTGCGGTACAACGGTATTTACCGTTACATCCCTACAATATGCAATGGTAGAAAAAATGCAGCTTTCTGGATTTTTGACTGAACAAAAATGAGCACCTTCAGGTTTTAGGTTCATAAAGAAATGCTTTTTTAGGGCTTTTAATCCATTATGCAATTCCTGTTTTTTAAAGCCAGTGTGCAGAAAGTACACACTTCACTTTTAAATGTGTGCGAACAGAGGGAGAAAGCACAAACTGTGTCAATAAACAGATACCGTCTAGGTCAGCCACCTCATATAAACTCCATTTGTTCTCAAAGCTCGGTTCATTTCGCATGCTCCTTGATCTCAACATTTTTAACAGCATAAAAATAAAACTGAACTTATATAGAGCATCCCCATCCTCATCCTCTCATTCCCTCATCTCAGCCTCCTCTCTCGGCTTTCATCTCTCCCTGCGGACGGGCAGAGTGGAGAACTAGTAAGCAAAGCCCTCATTTTAAAGCGCTGCGCACATGAAGAGGGGCTCTTTAATCGAGCTCATGGCTTAGAGTCCATTTTCAGCATGAATATTTTAATGCTGGAGTTTCTGGTCCTTTCCTTCTCAGCATGAAGCAGGACCATCACAAACAGTGAGTCAATGCTTCAAATGGAAATCAATCCTTAAGCCGTTACACGCACGCATTGCTTCTATATCTGTAAAGAGCCGAGTAGTTCATTAGAATTAAAAATAGTGTTATCAATACTACAGCACCTGTGCATTTTTTATGTTTATTTCTATTGCATAAATGTCTTTTTTTATTATTTTGTAAAAACTCTAAAATGTAATTTCAGTTTAAAATTACACCATTAAATAATAATATAAAGCTGGTTGGACTCAAGCAATAACTAGCAACAATCTACCAGAAGAAAAAAAATTATATAGACATATTTTTTAAATTATTGTAATTTTTTTTACATTCAATTAAAAAAAAATTAATTGAAATGGAATATATATATATATATATATATATATATATATATATATATATTTAATTTTTTTTATGTAAAATTGAATATAATATATCTAGAACGTGGAAAAAACATACTAGCATTATGCTGCATATTCAAAATGCTGAAATGCAAACTTGAGTACACCCTTCTGTGACATGGCTGGCGCAGCCTCCATGGTAACAGAGGCTCTGCACGGCCCCCTGGGAAATCGTACCCATTAAATAATTCACCAGTGCTGTTACTGGTGCCGTCATTATAGCATGGCATACAGAGAAGTCTGAAACCAGCACTAGACCCAACAATGCATGTCTCATCCACTTTGATAAATCAATGAAGGCTGTGAGATCTGAAGAACACAAAAGGACTATGACAGTTCAGCCCCGTGAATAAGAAGCCTTATTTAAGCCGCAGGACTATTTCCGTTCCGGTACTTTGTAGGAATCAGCGGAATTCAGTTCAAAGACAGAAATCCACATTTCTGGGGAAGTATAAATGATAAATTGTTCTTGTGAACTGCACAGGCGTTACGGATGGATAATCTACTTAAAGGGATAGTGCACAATAATTTACTCACCCTCATGTCATTCCAAACCGGTATGACTTTCTTTCTTTTGTGGGATGTAAACTTTGTATAGCATACATGCCAGTCGTAAGTGTTATTGGGCATACAAGGTACGAAATGACACAAAAAGCATCATAAAATTCATCCACACAACTTATAACATCCCATGTTAGAGTAAAAAATACATTCCTCAGCATTTTCTTCTTTTATGTTCCACAGAAGAAAGAAAGCCATAAAGCTTGGGTGATAAATGAAAACTGAAAATTTGCTAAATATAATTTTTATACTTTGCACGGTAAGCAATTATGCATGCAATACACAGGTGACCAATTTTTTGCTGATATGTGAAGTGCACAAACAGTACACTTTGCAGCATCATGCATCCCACAATGCAATGCACTTCCACTTCCATTTCTAAGGTGGTGAATATTCATCTCTCTCTTTAGAGTTTGAAGAGTTTGACTGGATATGTTTTGATTATTTCTGAGCCATGCCTTTTGCTGAATTAATCATGCAATGTTATGAGCTCATGTAGAAAACTATTGTTTGCATGCTGTATCTAGCTTTTTTTAAAGAATATTACACAGCACAGTATATGATGTACAGTACTCAGTAAGCTAGTTCCTTATTCCAAACACAGCCAAGTCTTTCTGAAAAAGACATTTTAAATCTTTTCGTCTCTGCTGGCAGGTGGCGTGGAGTAGTGATATTCTACCTTCATGAGCAGCATGTGGTAACAGTCCTCCGAACAAAGGAAGCCTAAACAGATGAGATGAAATTCTAGTAGCAACACATCTGACTTTGTTTAGGATTTGGTGGAAAGGTTTGAAACAAGCCATGTTCTATGTACAGCATCTATGACCTGTGGTTTGTATGATTACCATACAAAATAACAATAACAAATATTGTAAATTTTATGTGCTTTAATGCACTCACAATGGAATTCAATGGGACAAGACATTCTGGAGGGTTTAAAGCCGTTTTAATCACTTGTCAATAATCTATTGTCCTTGCAAAAAACTAAGCATTAAATTGTGACAGTAATGTGAAAAAAAAGAGATTTAGAGACATAAATAAAAAGATAAATAAATGCTGTTTTTTTTAAAAACTTTTTTATTAATTAAGAATTCAGAAAAAACTGTATCAGAGTTTCCACAAAACTGTGAAGCTGCACAACTGTTTTTATCATTTATATTAATAAAAAATGTTTCTTGAGCAGAAAATCGGCATCATATGGATCATATAACACTGAAGACTGCAGTAATGATGATGACAATTCAGCTTTGATGACAGAAATAAATTACATTTTAAAATATATGACTAGAGAATACTTGTAATTACAGCTTCTACCATATTTTTGAGCAAATAAATGCAGTTTTGAACAGCTTAGGACCTTCTTTTAAAAACATTAAAAAACAACAAAAAAAACACTGAAGAAGCTTCTGTTCTGCCCTTATGGCACACAATGCAATACTTTAACAGCGATAAACAGCACATGGAAAAGAAGTCTGCGCCCGAGTCAAATTACATGGGATTGTTCTGCTGAAACAGCACTATGTTTGCCTGTGAGACTATCCAGAGCTCAAATAACGCCTGATTACCTCATCATGATATGCTGTAATGTAATCTGTGTGAAGTTTCACGTGTTTTACCTCAAATAAACAATCTGGTTCTCCGCTGTGTGCTTACAAGTGATCAATCATTAGTCCATCTCCTAAAATTTAAAGAGGCCATAATATTTTTTTCATAACCATTTCCACCTTCTTTTAGATCTATGCTCTGAAAATAAAGAAATATGCCGTTTTTGATATCATGCCTGATGCTAAAAAACATCAAAAAAGAGTTAACTCCATTCTGACTGCTTTGTTGTTGGACGGCTAGTAGACTATTTGGCTAATCAGAAACAACTGATGCTGAAATGTGCTGCATTAACTGTTAAGATCGTATTGAAATTATGAGGTACATTGTTAATTAAAAAAAAAAACTTTGTAAAGCAGCATTATACAGAGAATATTACAAAGCAGGTATAGTATCAAGCATGCACTTACTGCAGTGTTACTTTGACATTATTACTGGCTGTAAAATTGTGATCACAGCCCATGTAATTGGCCTCTTTGAAACACAAGATGTTCAGGTCGTTGGAGTCTCCTTTCTCATAAGTGTGTGCTAATGAGTAGGGAGTCAAAAAGCAGTTGGGCCTTCCATAGAGAGGACGGTGTGTGTGTTTAGTTTGAGGATTTGCGGGGAATTGATCGGATGGCATTGCCTTGTGACTTTTGATATCTTGTGTTACAGAGAGAAACCGCACGTCATATCATCAGTGGAATCAATACAGGTTCAGTTGCTCGCAGTGCTGCCTATGCACCGAGAGGAGCGAGAGTTTAGTGCACATGACACATTGGTGCTCACGAGTTTCAGGCTCATGTCATTTCCTGCTCTTTTATTATCCCTGTCATTTCCTGTTCTCTCTCCGTTGTTCAATAAATAAAAGTGGAGAAAAGGCCAGTGGTGATAACAGTGTTGGAATTACGTCTGCACAATATGCATAAAATAAAAATTAAATTTCCATATGGATTAGTGTGATTATTGAATCCCAAAGTTGCATAAATATATATGCGCTATGTTTCATATTAAATCATCGTTACACATTTACTTTAAATCTGGGATGAGTATAACATGTATCTAGAAACGCAACATACAGCAAACCAACCAATCTTCTTAAACTTACAAAATAAAAGTCTGTGTGAAAATGAAGCAATTATGACCAAAATATTAAAAACAAATCATAAATATTAGTTTTGTATTTACCTATTGACTGTACAATAAAACAGTTTTTATAATTATTAAATTTTTCCTAAATACAGTGAAATATTACAAAATGAAAAATAAGACAGCCATATATATTAATAGCCTACTGTAATTTTACAGTTGTAATGTTAAATATATTTATTATTAATAATATAGTGGAATTTATTTGTACTATCATATTTCTTATTTTCATTTATATTTTAGTTTAAGAGCAGTAATTAAAATAAAACATAATATTTATTAAATAATTTGATTATTATTATTATTTTGCTGATATATAATCCAATTTTTACAATAAAATACAATTAAACAATAAAAATATAGTTATATATATATTTTAAATTGCAATCACAATTTTTATTAGAATTTGTATAATATTTATAATAAAAACATAAACAAAGTAAAAAAAAAAATAAGAATAAAAATAATTTAAAATTGCAATTTTATTCAGAATAAAAAAACATAACTAGATTCTTTCCCAAAATATGCAGTACTATTAGCGGTTAACAAACATGCTCTTACACATCTGGCTTGTGTAAAACATAATAACAGTGCTAGAGCCTTGGCCTAGCGGTTAGCTAACACACTCAGCCATGGCGGGTGACATGAGTTCAAGTCCGCATCATTTCCCGATCCTCTTTTCCCTTCCTTCCCTGTGTTTTTATGACTGTTCTATGAATACAAGTGACACAAGGGCCACACAAATAAAGATAATGACAGTACTGGAGAGAGAAACGGACAGAGAGGGAAAGAATGAAGAACAAAAAGACAAAGGCAGCGACGGAGAGACAAACAGAGCAAGACAGAGGAGAGAGACGAGGATGTGGACGGGGAGGGGAGAGGAGAGGTGGAGTGATGGAGAGAGGAAGATGAGAGCGTACAGTAGATGGAGATGTGGGGGAGGGGAACGAGACAAAGACCGAGAGGAGAGCTGCCGCTTGTGTTCATATCAAACACTCCCAAATGAAAAAAATACAGATCAGACGCTTTAAAAACCACAATGATTAGAGCTGCAATAACAGTTATTACAGTAATGTAGCCATAACAGCCTAAAATCCATCATTAGCTGCACAGCAAGTTAGAAACATATCAGAAACAACACTTTCATTTCCTTTAAAAAAAAGAGTACTTATTGCAAAAATAATAATGTAACGGACACTTAAACATGTTATTTGCAATTTAATATAAATGCATTAAAGTTTAAATTCATATTATGATTACTTACATTTTCAGAAGTTGTAAATAAAACAGAAATAAATGGAATTTATTGTAAATTTAACTATACAGATATGTAATGATAAAGCTGCAATAGTACATTTAAATATACTATTATAATTATAACTATTTACAGAAGCTAAAGATTAAAATGAGTATTAAAAAAAGGTTAAAAAGCTACAATGTAGACATAACAAAATCAGACTTGCGAGATATAAAGTAAGAATTGACAGATATAGTTCAAATTTTTAAGTTTTAGTATGCCAGTACAACAAAATAAATGTACAATAAAAAATCATTTAAACATGATGAGTTAAAATGGACTTTAAAAGTATTACTACAATGCACTTTTAAAAGTGTACTTAAGTGTGCTAAAAATGATCTGCAACAACAGTTTTCTTTTAAAGATTTGAAGTACACTAAAAGTGCAAATTCAATACAATTAAACACACTTCTTTTTGTCGTCAAGCATTTTAGATAAGAAATGGCTGTGCAGTACTAAAATCTTTGCATATTAAATATTGTAAAAAGGTAAAACCGTGTAGGTTGTCCATGCATATATATGTTGCTCTGAGTGTTTGTAGCGCATTGCTATAAAGTCGCTAAGGTGTTGCAAGACTAGTTATGCAATTAAAACTAGTATTCAATACTATTCAAATTCCTAACACTTAGCATAAGCACAAATAATCACAATGCTGCTTGTCACAAGCTATCAGGAAGCTGACACGTCAACACACCACATAACACAGTACAACCCAAAAAACGGGTATAAATAGCACGACAAAGGCAATGCACCATTCAGGTTCAATTCAAGTGTTGATACCAGCACAGTCTTTGTGTGAACTAATTAGATTTTTCTTTGGCTTAGTGATTTTTTCCCCGCTCTTTCTTTTAATTTCTCCCTCAGCATGTGGTCTCCTGAAGAGACATATTCAGGACGAATTAGACTTTTATGTGAGGAAACTGTGCCATCCTTATTTAGTTCCCTGCATGCATTGCAAAGTCAGAGCGAGACTACTTTCTCTCAGTACATACTAGGATAACTAACAAACACAAAGAAACACACCACGCTTTTTGTTGTGTTACAACAGTAAACAGAATATTTAATAAAGAAAACCATGTCTTAATTCTACAGTAAACCGAAAAAAATACCATAATACCATTAAAAGAGAACAAAGCAAAACACAACAATAGCTTCCTTCACAGTCTTCACCGCATAAGATTCGCTAGGGACCGGAGCAGTGTTCGGCAGGATACTGAAGTGTGTGTTTCAGTGTATACTTTACACACTTCAAGGGCTCTGACATGCTTTAACATCCTTTAGAGGGTACGGCGAAATACATATCTCACAAAAATGTTTCAAAAATTAGGGCAAACAAATATTACACTTCCTTTTCCACACAGCTAAACCTTGAAGGTAACAGATAGTAATCCATATAAGTAAAATCATTACATGTCAAAAAAGGTAAATAATAGTTATATTCTCTATTTTTATTATCTTTTTATTTTATTTATTTTTTTATTATCTATCCACTGTGTATATATATATATAAACTAGCACTGGGCAATGATTAATTAAGATTAATCGCATTATTCCAAGTGTTTTGTGTATATAATATATGTGCATTTATTATGTATAAATGTATATACATGCATATGCTTATATATTAAATCTATTTATATCATATATTATAAATTATATATAAATATAAACATATGTGAATACATAAAAATATTTTCTAAATACATACTGTATGTGTGTGTCTTTAAATATTTTTAATAAATATACACAGTACAAACACATATATTATGCACACAAAAACATATTTTGATATTTTGGATGTGATTAATCACGAGTAATCGTTGCCCAGCACAGCATTATATGCATATATATATATATATATATATATATATATAGTAGTGTGTTTATTTTCAGAATCAATTTTCAGAAATTTAACTTCTTTAAATTTCCTGAGCATTGCGAGGGCAGACTTTTTTCTTCTGCCCTTTTTCTTCTTTATAAATGATTTACTGAAACAAGACTACAATAAAGCTACCCAGCATGCTTCACAATCAGTCTAGACCAGCGCTGCACCAAAACAGCTTCAAATCTCTATTTGGAAAATGAAGCTTTTCTATAATCTGAATGAATTTCCTCACGATGCTCCCAGAGTCCCTATTGTACAGTAAATGTGTGCAGTTCCTTACAGGAAGCAACCGCTGAGCATTTATATTCAAATCCAACAAACTGGTGGGGCTTAACTGCTCCTGTGGCTAAAATTAAACTGTCAGATGGAGACAGCAATCTAAACTCGCCGGGCTGCAGCTCCTCAGATTTTGTGACATGAAGGTGAAGAGGTTTTGTATCTCCAAGCGGCTAGACACATATAGAGAAATCAATTGATAGTCCTGGAACGGAACTAAATCAGATTGGAAATCCTGCACGACTGAATATAGAGCCAAACCACCAAATGACCAAAAAGCTCCAGCATGCCTTATATAAAGCTGTCCTAAACATTGCTGAACAGCTACTGTAAGAAACAAAGCAAATGGTTTTTATGACTTTTTGATTAGATTGGATTCCTCTAGTGTGATATCACAGGCTAACAGCGTCTACTGTATAAACTAGATTTTTACATTTTTCTTTTTAAAAAGGCAAGAGTTGCTCACCTAAGAAAGATGCCTCTATGCAAATGCTGTGTGTTTCTGGCAATAAAACAACACTTTATGCTGAGAAAAAAACAACAACAAAGTTTAACATTTAACATTACAGTCAAAATAAGGAATACTGTCAATATGATGCATGAATTGCCTTCTCTTTGCCCTTTGAACTCTGTCCTATGCAGATTTCAGCTGTCATCCATTAAAACAGGTGTCAAGTGGAGATGGCACACTAAGGACATCACTGTCAGTTCAAGTCATTCGCACCTTGTCAAACTACATTTATATAAGACAACTGACATTCTAAAGTGGCAACCAAATAACAGACTTTTAAGGCTAGATTCAAGCCGTCTCAAACAGTAAAGGTCTTTGTTTAAAAATAACATGAAATAGCATTTGTAACCTTTTACTTCCATACTTTAAAGGACATTTACAATGAAAAAGCACAGCAGGATTTTATTAATTAGGAACTTATGACTTATGTTTGAAGTCATATTATAGCCTGTATCAGCCTATGAAATTAGGTTATTTATTCTTGTCGACATTCAAAGAATGTGTTGCATAAGAAACTGTGTTCAGTAGTTACTATTATTTTTTTTATCCATTTTTTAAATCTTTTTTATATTCTAAAGTTAAAAAATTTCTGATGTTTTGTCTTTTAAAAAATATTTATATAGTTTTTAGATATTTATGTCATTTTATTGTATTTATAGTTGTTTTAGTTATTTTAGTGCATAAATAAAAATGACAAATGCTTCCTATGCAAATTTATATATTTTTTATTTCCCTTTTTAATTTCAAGCAACTCAATTTTTTTATAGTTTTAATTCCAGTCAACTACAACAACCCTGATAAGAACATTTTTATTATTACTAAAATAAAGTTGAACTAAAACAAAATATAAATATAAGATGAGAAACCCAAACTTAAAAAACTCAGAAATGTTACTAAGGAACAAAATAAATTAAAGCTAGACAGAAAATGTCAAAGGCATATAGCAAAATTACTAAAACCTGAACTACAAAATAGAAATGCTTAACAGCAAAATGTTTGCATCACTGTAAAGCTGCTTTGAAACCAACGCTCTATAAATAAAGGTTAAACAAAATCTATATTAAATAATACAGCAGTAATGCTTACATGGAAAATACTACAGTTCAGTACTTCAGTATTAGAAAATAAATTCATTTTTTATTTCCCAGGGACACTACTGTACTCAAAGCATAAATACTAAGTCAGCTCTAAGGCAACAGTCCAGAACTAGTATCAACGGCCGCCTACACACTGCATGACTCGCTTGGTAGTGAGTCGAGAACCAACAAGAGACAGTATTATCATTCTCACCATTACCATTACCCTCAACAACATGTCCACCTGGTTCTCTGTCATAAACCTGCTTCAGCAGAGGAACAGGCGCTTGGCCAGAGCTATGAAATAGCATCTTTACTGCTGGTAATTGTTCACACAAATCCACTGCTGTGGTGATAACTGACGGTATTCAGTGCTTTAAAGCTGAACGTAGCCTAAGATAGGAAGATATAATCTATATACAGTAATATGGTCTAATCTGATATCAGAGTCTTAAAAGATTAATATCTGAAAACAGAATGAGCAGTTAACTGGATCATCATGATCATATTACCTCACTTTGATGGGATACTGACATTGAAACCTCTTTCCAACCATTTTCAATACTTAAGAGGAACCTTCACTTAAATATGAGTTTATTTGTCTATGCACATTAGGCACTATCACAAATCTTAGGATTGCAATTTACAAATTAGGTCATGAAGCCGAATAATGTGTGTAGCCTGGTAATTGTGTACAAACAGAATTTGATCACATTGTTCTGTAGGCAATTAATCAAGGTAAAATGATATTGTGCTTAAGAATCGGTATATGTTATTATGTGCAATCATACTAAAGCTCCTGCTGCAAGTCACTCATGAATGAAACAAAGAAACGGAGGGTTAAAACGCTTCTGGCATGTGAACAGAACGTGAACTGGAAGAACAGTATCTTATAATGTTGCCATTTTTGCCATTTAAAGGTTTAAATTATAATGCCATTAAATTACAATGCATATTCCGTCATGCATGATGACTTTCAAATCTTAAATTGGTTATAAAGCAACAATGACAAGCTGTTTGACTCAACATTTGTGCAATGTATCCACATTATTTACATAACAGCCTTTTATACATAGCAATTTTAACCTCTCGTCAAGCAATGTGCACTAAAGATTGTGACGGTAAGATCTCTATTCACCAAGTAACCCATTGCCACAACAAAGCTGAATCCAACAGCTCTGGCTCGCTACTCAAAAGCATCCCTGCCTTTCCCATCAATTATAAAGGAACCTATATATGGAACACACACGAAAACACTAGCTGCACATCAAAACAAAAGCTTTGCATGGCTATAAATGTAGCCTCTCTATATATAACAGAATCATTCAAAACAGCTCTTGGCTCTTTAAGGAAAATGATTGTGCTGTCTTAACTGAAGGTCTTTGTCCTGTCTTTGCTCAACAAGATGCACGTCTCTCTTGAACAGGATTGGTTCGTTTCTAACATTTCACTAAAGCATAAAGCCTTGAACGTGTTGCCCTCAACTAAGATAAAAGATATATAGGGCATAATAAGGGAATGCATGTGCAGTGAGTGGTGCAATGAAATTATCCAATTACTGGCAACCTGATAATGGCTTCAGTGTGCTGTATTTCCAGGAAGAGCTAACATAAAACCCTTAATGTCTGTCTGGGGCTGAATATAATGCAAAATGGAGCTGAGAGAAATATAAGAATGTATTCACATGTGCTGCACTACCTGTATCACAGATTTATTTATAAGATTGTAAATAATGCATATCAAAATGAGTACTATTTTCAAACATGATAAATGTATTCAGATGCGGGTGCATTGTTATTGTTGCAAATGTGCTTTACCTGTAATATCCCAAATAAATAAATCAAATAAAGAAAACAATGTTATTTTCAAATATGGTAAATTTATTCACATGTGCACGGTTTGGTTGCATTGTTATTGTTGCATTTTTTTACTATCTATAATGTCACAAAAATAAATTCTGATAAATAATAATTTAGTGCTACTGTTTTTTTTTACATTTAGATGCTAGACCAGCATGGCTTGGGTGCATTGTTGTTGTTTTACCTGTAGTGTCATGCATATTTACGATGCTCATCATTTGTACAAATCTTACCATATCAAGTAGCCTATATTTATTTAATGTTGATTATTAGCTATTATTTAACGTGAACTTAAAATAAACGTACTGCATTGCATGTTCATTTGACTTATTTATGCATCCCCCAATCATTATTTATTTACCATGTTTGACCCACTTTAACTAATAACTCAATTTGAATATAAATTAAAAGCTGTGCGCTATAACGCATGGTGATGCTCTATGGAACAAGTCGCTCGCACGCGCAGTCAGCGGAGGTGAGGATGGTGGACAATGCCATCTCTCTCCACGTACCTCAACAATGAAGGTCCTCTCTTCTCCACAAACAGACACGACCCAGAAGAGAATGTGGAAATAACATGTTTTCCAACAAAACCCCGGGAGTCCCGTCTTTCTCCCCCTGGCTCCCACCCCCGCCATGACTGTCCCCAAATTCCCCCCACTGTCCGCCGTTGATTTCCAGGCTTGTTTCTTGTGTTTTGTCTTTATTACTTCAGAAAAACAACACGCGTCCTATATTCCCAATGCTGCTGTGAGCGTTTCTTCTCAGTGGAGCGTTAAATTCGCAAAGCCATTTTGTGTCGCGTCTTCTCAAGGTGCTGCGCTGAAATGATGCTGCGCCGCTGATGCGCTCGAGCGAATGCAGCACCGTCAGCGCGCACAGACCCACGCGGGAGTCCGACTCCTTGAGCGAATCGGTTCTTTTGAACCGTTCGTTTCAACGGATCATACATCAAACACATTGGCAACTTTTTTCACCCGTGTTACACAAACAAAGGATTTAGAACGGTAAAAAAAAAAGTTTTTGAATTTTGAATTTAGAAGCTGTTGATGAACTTAAATTAAGAAATTTATTTTTAAGACGTAACTGGTCTTTTTCTTACCATATATACAATTTTACATATAAACTATTTATGTGCTTTGAGCTATAAATACTTTTATTTAGGCTACATGTAAAAATACAAGAACATTGTAGCCTATTGTTAACAATCAGGAATGCTCATATATGTAGATTTTATTGAGTTGAAGACCTATCTACTTCAAATATCAGTATATTTGTGTTCTTATGTAATAATATTGCAGAGCAAATTAAGGGGTATGATGCAATTGATCAGCTGAAATGCTATATTAAACTCACTAGTCCATTTGTATGCACACATTCATCTCTTGAGATGAAAATCATCAGGCTATTTGTAATTTGCTCGACGTCAGTTGCACTGGGCTTGTGCTCCAAATGGTCAAAGTGTTATTGAAGGTGTTTAACATGAAAGGTGATTCAGGAACCTTGATTACCTGATGCAGCGATGCAGTAAATTATCTTCATCTCAAAGACCTCCCCTTCAGGGATCACAGCAGGCTTTGAGTCCTTCTGAGGGAAGGGTCAAAGCCGCGAGGAATGTGAAGTCAGAGAGACAGGTTGTGCGGCTGGCCCATGAGGCTCTGTATCTGGGTCACAGCGTGCAGAAACTCCTCCAGCCCTGGAGATGCTCCTCTCTGCGCTGTGACAGCCATGGGAAGGAAGCCAGAGCAACCAAGATGAGCAGCAGGGGAGGCCTGGTTTCTAGCAGTCTCTCCATCTGGAGCTGTGTGAAGGCAGATACACACTTAAATGTGAGGTGTGTGTAGTTCTTTTGTCTTTAAGAACAAAGCCTTAATATATATATTTTCTATGCTACAATTGGTCTGATCAACTGCATATTGTGACTCAACATGTTGCGTTATCTTTCTTATTGTTTTGTCCTGTGCAGACATACAAATGCTTTTGGATCACATTTAGTATATCTTTATATAGTTTCAGTATATACAATGTAAATATATATAGTATAAACACACAAAAATACTAGCAGAGCATATGGATACCAGTGTTATTTAAAAATGACTGATTCATATCATTTTTGTAAATATTTTGAATTATATTTTATTTTTACAGTGTTGTTCTAATTTATTTTAAAATTAGATTTTTAAATTTTTATTATTAATTATTAATTTATTATTATTAAAAATAATTCTGTTGTGTGTTCTTGTTGTATTTTCTTGTATTTTTCCTTTTCTTGTATTTATTAATTCTTTTTTAAAGTGTGTCCATATTCATTGTTTTTACATGCTTTTTATTTATTTATTTCATTTTATTTTTTAAATTTTATAAGAAATTGTTTAAATATTGGCCTGAAAAATTGAAGTGAAATAAATGTAATTTAAACAAACTAAGCAGTAACTAAAACAATTATCATGGTTAAATAAAGGTTTTTACTTCAAAACGGTAAAACATTAGTAACAGAAATATCAGACTGGGTTAACTGTTAATAAATACCCTTTGTGCATTGTTTATCATTCTCACTGTTATTTTGGGGTGCAATGGTGGACATGTTTTTGTGAGATTCAATCATAGAAATAGATAAGAATTTAATAAGTAAATGCATAGTATTGGAATTAACACATGTAGGTTTGCATTTAGCCAAAGAAATAAACATAAATCATTTTGTGGGCTTATTTGTAGCTTACTAAATCTACCTCTACTAGTGAAGCTGCAATGAAATCATTATGGAGGGTCGATAAAACACTGAACCACCCAGAACAGTGAGTTTCAGACAGACTGACCAACACATTTCACCCACTCGCCATCCAACACTGCATTCAGAGAGAGAGAGGAAGAAAATGTCCTCCTCATCCATCTGTCTCTCACTCCCACATCACACTTTTGTAGATTCTACAAATTACCATTGCATTGTAGGTCATGTGCTACTTTTACAGTCTGAGTTGCATAAAATTTTCTGTTGTTCAGTGAAAGGTTGATTTGAACTAACCATTTCTGACATTTTGGACAGAAAAGGTCTGGAGTATAGAGTGTAGCTAATTAATTAACTTGTTTAGTTATATCAGAGACAAAAATATGTCCTCTAATTGTTTATGTTATATTATTGTATTGTATTGCATTGTAGCAGCATATTGTTTGGCTTAGAAGAGACAGTAGTTGTTCACAATATAATCAAGATAATAAAGCTAAAAAAAAATCTTCCAAGAACTGTAATATTTCAACATGAAATTAAGATAATTAAGAAAATAAATGCCAATATTTTTAAATATTGTGACGAGAATGATTTTTTTAATGGTTTTAGCTTTAAAACTAGTTAAGTATAGCAACAGGGAACAACTTAAATGAGAATGCATTTAAAAAAGCTTTTTAAAATGCAAAGCTTTCCGCAAGGAAAGCATTATTAGCATCCCTCACAGGCATGCCTTTCTTGATACCGAAGCATTCAGAAATAAACAAAAGGTTGGGGCTGGTTTCACTGCTGACATTTAAGAAAGGTCACCGTAATGCTGAAAGGGCAGTTAAACATATAACGTAGAGTCAGAAGCAGTCGTGAAAGCATAAATCAGAAAGAATCAACTAGAAGGCAATCAGAAAAGCATATTACCTTTTTATATAACCCTTTCAGTAAAAACCTTACCACATAGTCCAGCCCAATGGCATGTGTATGTAATGAGAGACATGACTCAACACGCCAAACGGGATCAGTCAACTGATTCAGGACCCCTGCGTCCGGATGCACTTCAAACACTTAACAATGTTTGTGCGATGACGAACCAGGCCTTGGTTGAGAGGTTAAACGCATTTGGTGTGTATATTGGTGAGTCATCTATGGTCTGGGAGACATTAAGCTGATTTCATGTTCCAAAACATTCAGAGTGAAAACTAATCAAGCCCATCTCTTCCTGTTTTGGGCCCTTAAAGGTCACTTGGAGCTATACAATGCTGCCCATCATCAGCAGATCTGTCAGTCTTACGGTGCTTAATTGTTCCAGATAAATCCAAGGATGCTGGAAGTCCACCATTGGATGAAAAAAATCTCTCTTGGTAATCTTAAATGCTGTAGTTTTGAGAACTGGGCTGCTAAGTTGTCTCAGGACTGCTGGTGTACACATATGCTCCAATCCTACCTAATCTGCTTTATAACTGTGCCTTTCTGCAGGAAACTAAGCCATCGACAGCTTCAAAAGAGCTTTGGGAAAACTAACCTTATCCGGTAAATACTCCCATAAAAATAGGCTATACATATTTCTGGGAAATACGCAGGTGAAAAAGTCTTAAATTTTAGATCCTTTTATCAACATTCTTGAAATGCTGGTTGAACTTGTTCACATTAATTGATGTGATGGACATTATTAACTAAAAATGAACCACTTCCCCCCTGCATTTTAATGTAAACATATAAATATTCTATTCTTCATGTGCTAAAAATTGTTTAGCGCGCTATGTTCAAAGGTTTGATGCCAGTAATATTTTGTGCAAGAAGTCGCGTTCGCTAAGAGACAGTAAACAGTAAAAATACAGTAAAATATTTAAAACTTACGCAATTTAAAGGAGCATTAGGTAAGAAATGGCCAAAACTGGTACTGCAATCACTTTCAAAATACTGCTGAGCGGTGTCTC
>JAUCNO010001758.1:20073981-20093344 GCA_032353835.1 Enteromius viviparus
TCAAGTATATCTAGTAAGAGCTTGATTAGCTGCTTCAGGTGTGTTTGATTAGGGTTGGAGCTAAACTCTGTAAGACAACGGCCCTCCAGGACCGAACTTGGTGACCCCTGCCTTAAAGGAATAGCTCACCCAAAATGAAAATTACCCCATAATTTACTCATCACCAAGCCATCCTAGGTGACTTTCTTCTTACAGACAAACACAACCAGAGGTTTTTAAAAATGTATCCTGGCTCTTCCAAGCTTGGTAATGATGGTGGATAGTGACCATTATTTTAAAGCTCCATACATTGTATATATCCGTCATAAAAATAACCTGCCTCCAGGGGGTTAACACATGTCTTCTTAAGCAGACTGATTGGTTTTTGTAACAATAATATTTCTATTTTTAATTCAAATCACTGACTTCTGGGAAAGGCTGTATGCGCATTTGCGAGAGAGTCGAGTTCCAGCTTCTTGGCTGACCTCTGACTTGACGTAAAACTTACGATGTAAGCTGCATTAGTGTAAGCTCAAGAGCTACCTTAGAAGACTTGTTGGAAGAGGATAGGTTAGTTTTTTGGAGCTTCCAAGCTATACACCAACATTACCAAGCTTGGAAGAGCCAAGATAATTTTTTTGAAAAACTCTTGTCTTGACTGTTTGTCTAAAAGAAGAAAGTCAAAAACCAATGAAACAGATAGTTTTGGGCAATTTTTTTTATTAATATTTAATATCAATTAATATTTTATGAGGTGGCTAATTCGTACAACCTAACTCTTACAAATTCATAAGTTTTTTGCTAAATCATACATATTTTACGAGTTGCCAATTCATATGAATTTGTACGAATGACCTACACCTAACCCCGCCCCCAAAGCTGCCCGTCACTGGGGATTATACAAATTCTACAAAATCGTATGGGTGAGGTCATACGAATTTGTACAAATTAGCACAAATTTATGGAATGATTTTAGACTCAAAATTATTAATAGGTGCACACACAATTATCCTACATAAATTAAATGCATGCTTCTTATTACAAACACACAATCACCTTTCAATCTGAGTTTGTGGGCATTCAGGAATAAATTCTTGTACAGCGATTTGTACAAATAAAGGCATGTTTGCGAATAAAACTGGTCTGTTCAACATTAATATAACAGAAATTGCGCACACAAAAAGGAATCTGTGTATTTGTGAATCAGGTGACACCCGTTCATTTCTTGACGTTTTGTTCGATTCGATCTTGTTCGGTTTATTTGGATTTTGAAACTTCATTTTTGCATTTTTACAGCTTTTCACAACACACACACACACACACACACACACACAACTACCTACACACGAGGCTCATTGCAATCCATTAATGTGTGGACGATTTTTAATTTTTTTTGCAAATGTGCGTTTCTACACTGAAATAAATGGTGTTCAACTGGTGTCTGCAGAATTATAAATTACAATAATGTGCAGGGTTCAAAGTAATTTTTTGAGTTTAAATATTCTACTTTATATTAAAATGTCAAAATTTGCGCATGCGTAAGGGACTTTACTAATTATAGCATTAAAGAAAAAAATTTCAAGTCTACCAGTGTTGATCTGCTCTGTAGTCCGCTTTGTTTGTTGGACAAAAGCAGCAGATTCTGTGTTACGATTGGTCAGATCACCTGTCAATCAAACTTCCTGTGAAGGGTCATTATTAAAGGAGTAGTGCATCCAAAAATGAAAATTCTGTCATCATTTACTCAAATCTTAAAAACCAGGCTGCATTGGGTCACCATTGACTTCCTTAGTAGGAAGAAAAAAACTTTACAAGTTTGGAACTACTTGAGGGTAAGTAAATGATTACAGAAATTTCATTTATGGGGGAACTATTCCTTTAAAAAAGAAAGTTCCATAGAACAACCACTTTGAGTCCCCTGATGAATCTTTATATGTTAGATTTGTGGAGTGGAAAGATTTCATGAATGTTAAAAGTTCTTCATGGAGCCATACATGCCAGTAAAGCATGTATGTTTAAGAGTGAATGGGTCAGGAATTCACACGCTACAGCTGCTTAACACTAATACAGGTTATGGAAATAATAGCAAGTAACAAAAGATTTTAAAGAAGCTCTACCACTGGGATGCGTCAAGTTGCTCTCAAGGGTGAACTTGATCTTCAGTCTCCATGTTCTGATGACCATTTCGCTTCCCAACAGGTGGAGACTTATGTAAACACGGCCTGATTTCTAGGAAAAAAAATACTCATCCTCCTCTTGCAGACTCACTTTACTGTAATGAATAAAAACCAGTCGACATAAATTGCTTCATGCAACATTTTGCTTCCATAACCTATTGTTATTCAGAAAAAGAATATTTAACAGGAAAAATATATTGCTGAGGTTAGACCTGAAGGAAAACACAAATAAACCCATCCATTAATCCATTAGATTTTAAAACATTATAAATTTTATTGATTGGATTATCACATGAGTGGTCAGGCCAAAAAGTAAAATGATTTCAGAGGAAATGATTTTGATTAAAGATTCTAAAGATCTATTTTTTACGTGGAATAACACTCAACAATGGTTTTCTCACAATGAAAGCAGGAACACAAATTTGAAAGTAACTGGGGTCAGGTTCCTGGGAAACCACAATTCCCTCACATAGTACGCTGTGCAAAGCTTTTCATAATAGAAACATTTTCAGAAGGAAATATTCGAAAATGCAAACCAACTCAACAGAGAATAACACAATAAAGATCATTTAGCGATCATTTTTCAATCCTGCAGCTCAGGAGTCCTCTTTTAGGTAAGTTAGCGGTTAGAGGTTTGCTGTAATTCTACATGAGCACTCTCATCTCCGTCTCTTTGACTTTGAGAATGGTTAATGATGTGGGCCGAAGCTGAAACAAGACCATGAGGGTAAAGTTACTCTCTCCGACACACTAACAGACAACAAAGCAGGTCAGCAGTTTGAAGCATGCAAATCCAGTCTATCCTGCAAACTTCTGAACGAAACAAAGCCACATTTACACAACTGCATACTACAAAACAGCCACTAAAACCTAATACAGTTTTATTTTGTGCCCAAATACTTTCTACTAAAAACTTTGCATTTGGAGCCAACAAGCCCACAAACCCTTCATAGTTACACTAAACGAACCACTCTGAAAACACACAGACATACTTGCATTTGTGGTTTACGGGGACTCCCCATAGGTGCAATGGTGTTTCTACTGTACAGACTGTATGTGCCCTACACCTAAACCTACCCCTTACAGGAAACTGTGTGCACTTTTCATAAGACTTTTGTTTTACGGGGACACAGGAAGTGTCGTTACATTGTCATTATACACATTTGTGTCCTCGTAAACCACAAATCCAAACACACACACACTTCTCAAGAAAAACACAAATACTTCCCGATGAACTTTCATCTTTCAGTTTCAGTAGCAATGATAACCTATAATTATCTAAATACCTCATTCCGGCATGAAATGACTTGTAATTTGGCCTAATGGTTTACAGTGACAGAGGAAGATGAGAGGTCAGCTGCATTCATATGGCCTGATGGCAGCTGAAGATTACATTCACGCTGCTCACGATGAGAAGGTGAAGTGTTTCTATAGAGGATCACACTACTACTGTATTCAGTATGTTAACCAAGAATGTGGACATTCTGGTCAGGCAAGGTCTTGCACATACAGTACGTGGCATTGACAGCCATCTGTCCTCAGCCGCTTTAAAACTGCTGCTTGTCAAACTACACACACAAAAAATTATTTTCTGGTCATACTTTCATTTGGGGACTGATTCTCACTATTAACTAACTATATGAGTTTTTCCTCAAAAGACTCTTAATTTGCTGTTTATTATTTATTTATTTAGGTATGAGGTAGGATCTGTTATGGTAATGCAGAATAAAACATTAATAAGTGCATTATAATCACTAATAAGCTGGTAATACGCCTAAGAAGCAGCAACTTGTTAATAGTGGGAATATCCTCTATTCTCTGAGTGTTACAGTTGTAAATAAAATAGATTATTAGAATACACTGTAAAAGAAAACAAGTTTTAAATGACATGTTTAATCAAATGTTTAACTTGCCATTTATTTGCAATTATTTGTGAAAGTACTAATAATTTTAAAGTAATCAAATGTGGTATTTAAAGCGTCAAGAGCGTAGAATGATAACATCACACTTAAACATAAATCAACACTAAATGCTACTGATTATAAACACTACCATTAATTTTGCACAAAATCACCAGTAAAATGAAGTCTGTAAACAATACTGACTAAAGGCATTGGAATTAGCATTCATTAAAGGAAAATGTCCTAACCATTTACTCAAATGAATCATGCCTCCATGTTACGGCCCACACTTGCTAAGACTTCAAAGTTAGTAATGTTACTATTTTTAGTCAGTAACTTCCCAAAATCTAATTTAGCATATGAATTTCAAAACATTTGACATATTTCCTCTATAAGACATGCTGTATGTTACTACGCTTACACAATCTGGTTTGTAAAACAGAAAAATGAACTTTATTGATTTATGGTAGTCTTTGGTAACACTGTTGGAAAAGTTCAGCGAGTCACATGTAAAACAGGACTTGTACAGATCTGCCATTGTAAAAGTATGTTACACATCTAAATCTCCCAAAACACTTATGCTAAGCACATTTTATAATGTCTTCATATGTACATACAAAAGCAAACAACAAAAAGCAAGTCACCGGAAGGCAAAAGCGCACTGCCAAGACAAAAAATAAATGATAAGAATAAGTAACTATTACAGGCACTAACTGGGTTACTAGTAAAGCACTAGTATGTTCAAGGCCTTTTAAGAGGTGTTCAGCAGGTGTTATTGGCTTGTGTAACAAAAGTTAGCACTTTACCAGTGATCTGTAATCATGTTCAAACATTTTAAATAATTGAACTGTAAAATAACCTGCTATGATATGATATGAGAGGTAAAACCTGACCTGCTGTACCTTTACTCTAGATATCAGGTTTCTCAGCCACTTTATGAAGGTATTTGGTGAATGAAGTTGATTCTGAATCAGTCCTACAAGGAAACTTTACCATCTGAAGAGTGCATCATCTTTTCAAACTCACCTATTCACAGTATCTCCAAAAAGCTTCTAGATTAAGAATGCAATAGAGATTTCGTCTAGATTTGCAGTCAAGTCAAGTCAAACATGCATATAAAGAGACAACAAATCTATCAAATGCTAATTAGCTTTCAGTGTAGGCGGTCACAAACACTTCTAAACACAAATTCGCTTCATTAGCAATGGTAAGTAACAAAAAAATGGAAAAGCTTACAATCGTCATGTAAATAATGTTTTGCAATTAGCTTCTATTGCATTGTAGTCCACCGTGAGATGCAGCAAGTCTAGGCTTCACTGAATTAATACAGTACTTTATAGTTAAGCAGCTAATTGCAATGTTACCCAAAGTGCATTTTAGAGTATCTAAATGCATGTCTTCAGTGAGACGAGAATCACATTTTAGTACAAAGCACGTGAGAACGTTTGGAAGACTATACGCGTAACCTCCTCAATCATGCTATCCAAGGGTAATACTCAGTGGCAGACAGAGCGGCTACGTTTAAATCAACACCATCTGCTTTGCCAGCTAAAGTGGTGGATAGAAAAAACACATCAAAAGTACAAAAATGCCCCATGAAGGAATGGTTTGTATGTACACTAGGTTTTACACACTACTGAAAGTATCACGTACTGGTACAAAGTACTAATGCTGACTTCAAATCAAGTAGGAATGATCATATTTACAACATGAGCCACAACAATGTTGTAATCGCCAATGGGGAAATGTGGGATTTCCTATAATTACAGGCTTTCTGAATTTAGAGCCATGCAAAAAAATAAAAATAAATTATATGTCTTGGTTTTGGAAAATGTTGTTTGGAAAAATTTAAGGAAAAGCCGATCGTCCAAATAAATATAATATACAATAGTGTAAAAATCCAATAAGTTGATTTATTTTACAACTCATCAGACCTGTGAAACAGCACTACCTTATTTTTTGTGGAAAGAGAAAATACTGATATTTAACATTAATATAATATTACATATAAAAAAATGTTTTGTACAGGTGGGTATATTATGTATAAAAGGAATTAATATAATTAATACATGTGAATAAGCAATTGATTTACTATTTATACTACCGCTTCTTGTTTTAAAAAAATGCATCTCAATCTAAATCAGTTGAACATATTCCCCCAGTTTCACAGACAAGGTTTAGGCCTAGTCCTGGACTAAAATATAAGTCTGGGTTGTTTCAACTGAAAAAAAAAACTTGCATTGACTTATCAATATCAGTCTTTTTGTTTAGTCTCAAGATGCACCCCAGTAATGTTTTTTTCTAAATAAGTTTATAAAAATTACCTACAGTAATTGAACTATGGCCTGGCTTAGTCTAAGCACTGTTGTAAATATGAACTTCCCAGAAGAACTTGCAGGCAGCATTAGTACTAAGCATTTAATTTTTATTACAAATACAAATACACAAAACCCTATCTTATGTGTAGAAAAAAAAGAGCAACAATTGCACTGTCATCCTTTGAACAGTCATACAACAGCTATGTACAAGAGTGGAGCAGAAAGAATGCTCAGTCCGGCCCGGGATTACTGAGGTATGTTGTTCTTTAGCTCAAAGCGACTGTATACCTGTTTAGAATTTTTTAACTTGTTGTACTGGTTGACAAGGTCCAATTTGCTGTGACCCAACGTCATGCGTTTCTCGTCCCGCCGATGTATCCCTTTCTCCGGGCCCATCCTGTCCATTGGCATGGGTCCTGGAGGAGGAGGACCTTGCTTACTCTCAGGTTCGTTCTGAGAAAGATCTGGCCCGCCAAATGGAGAAGAATGAGTAGGAACCTTCTGGAACAAGTGGGAGTCTTTTTCCTTCGAGCTGAACAAATCAGTGAACTTACTAATGAACGGGGCGGGAAGTCGATGTTTGGAGGTGGTGACCTTCTCGGCTGAAGACTGTTGAGTTGGTGATGGAGGTTTTGGAGAACTGTAGAGACCTAAAGACTGGATTTTGGAAGTCTGACTGGGAATGTTTGAGCGTAGGTAATCCGTCGCTCCCATTTTGGCCCATTCCACACCAGCGTTGTGACCTAAAGAAGGGCGTTCGATTGACTGACTCCCATTCGGAGAACCTCTTCTCATGTTAGGCTTCTGAAGCACTGGACTCGTGACGCCCTTCCGGTCAGCAGGCTTCTGAGAGTTTTCAGGGTTCTTCTTGTCTCCAGTGAATTTAATAGGTTTCATGCCTGGAGGAGCTGCTTTGATGCTGGAAACGCTGCCACTGGATTGGCTACTGGAGTGCTCCGAATACACTCTCTCCTTGCTGCCGTAGTCTGGAAGAAAGTCCAAGCCAAAATTTGGTACAGGCATGTGGTAAGAGTAACTGGGCAGCCCTTCATCATCTGGATTGTAGAAGCGGTCTATTATTTGGGAATCGGCATACATGCAGCGGAACTCGCGGTCGAAGCAGTCTGTAACGTGTCCGGAGAAGTGCATCAGCATGTTGCTGTGAACCATGCCTGAAAGCCATGTAAAACTAGAGGGAAGAAGAGAGAGAAAATGTCATTACTAAACCATAATCTATGATTTTTAAAGGAAAATGTAATCATTTAAGATCATAATACAAAAAAAATATATATCCCAGAAATAAAAAAGGAATAACGCTTAATTACTGCATAAATCATTGCATTGTTGCACAGAAATGCTTTTTAAGCATAACTTTAAATCCATAATTGACAGTAAAATTGATATGTAAATCGGACTATAAAATGTCACAAATACAAATGGATTCATTCATGAAACATGAGCAGAACAACTTTTTGTATAATTAATTATAAAACCATTCTTGCATAAATCATTGCACTGTTGCACAGTAATGCATTCTGTTTAATTTCATTCTGAACGTTTTTCTTGGAAAAATTACATAATTTACAGCAACATTGACATATAAAACAGATTATAAAATGTCATCTCAATACAAACGGATTCCTTCATGAAACATGAGCAGAACAAGTCTCTGAAAAACATTCTTGCACAAACCATTGCTTAGAAATTCGTTCTGCTTGGGGCTCATAAATGAGGTTCAAAGATTCTGTCCTGCCAGTGGTTTATGGATGGTTCAGGTGACTTATGCTAACAAGTGTTTAACCAAGTTCAAGCTAACCATCTGTTTATGGCATTACTCAAATATCTTGCATAATACTGAAGTAAAAAAAAAAAGAGCATGTGATCAGCTTTACGTTAGATCATCACTGCCTTTCCCAGTTTGTAGCTCAACCTGAAAAATATGCTACTAAATTTAATAAGTGGTTGCAAACAAGACAATTTATGTACATATAAATAAACAAATTAAGTTGAAAGTTAGTCAGCTTAATTTATTTAAATGCAACTCAAATAAATGGATTGAAACCACTTAGTAATAGTTAATGCAATGAGTCATTTTGTTCAGTGCATAAAGTCTACAGTGACATATTTGATTTATGAATTTCTATGGCTTGTAAATGAACAACATGTTCAAAACATTGCTGAAAAACGTGTTGTACTGTATATAATCTACTATATGCCTTCTGTTGCTTAATTGTTCATTTATAATTTTTTAGCAAGTTAAAAGTGTTTTAGTACCATCATAAAAATATATTTAAAAAAATGTTACAACCAGTGAAATCTACCAATTTTCTCTCTCTCTCTCTTTTTATTTTTAAAGTAAACTAACATATTTTATATTGTTTGATTTACTGGACATACATAGTTTTTAGAAACCACGCTAAACCGTGAGTATCATTTATTAGTAATTTATTAATCATCACTGTATTGCATTGCATTAAATGTTTTGAAAGTACAGAACATTAAATATCACCTAACCAAGACATATTATTGAGAGAAGTATTTATATGGATTTTACGCCAGTAGTTATAAAGATCTCACCGATTTGAAACACAAGTTCAATTTTTTCTTATTTTTTGGTCATATTAATATTGTTTTTTCCTCTTCAAGTAGGAAATATATTTTCTTCCTCTCATAACAGACAAAAAAGCCTGATGTTTCGAACAGGATGCTCAAAATTACAACACACATGCAAACATTTACACCAGAATATTAGTTTTCAGTTATCTAAAAATGTAATAAACCTAGAACTATTATTTCATATGTCATGCTTTACAGGGTTGGAAGACCACAAAAGACTGTATCCCAACATGCATCCATCTCAGTTAATAATTTTCTTTCTGGTAGAAAGAAAGATCTATAAAGTCTCATCTTAAAGTGTGAGTAATCCGTTTGCAATCAGTCTCCCTTTGAACTGTATGGACGTCTAGTCAAAACTCCCTGTTGTCTCTGATGTGGGCAAAGCCTTTAACACAATGTGGCCTCACCCAATATCCACACTAGTGTGAGATAACACACATGAATCTATCCCTGAAATAACAGACAACTCCTTCACCAACTCATTCAGAATAATCAATCCTAATAATGATAACCGAGGAGCAGATTAGTCTGGAAGACCGAGAACATTTCTTCACTCTAAACAAGCATAATTGTTGAAAATCAACATAGTGCCTGCATAATTCATCAGTTTAACTAAATAAACCCATCAAATTAGCCACTGAGGCTTGAAAGCTGGCAGTGCTGAGGCTAATGCTAAGAAATGCAGAATCATCATGTTTTCATTGCTAAGCCGCTAAAGTCTACAGATGCCTGCTGGAGCACACGAGGTGCATGTCCCGTCATCTTCCTGCCAAAACGCTGCCATGCGCTAAAATGATTTACATAATACAGAGTGATATGAGTGGCGTGAGATAAGCCTGGACTGATTGGTGTTTCAACAGGAATAATTTAAAGCAACTGAATTCCTCCCGTCAAAAACGTGTGTTGCTTCTAGCGTAGTTGGCTTTGAAAAACTTGCTGTGACATGCTTCACAAACAGGTAGAGCATGACTGGGTTAATGTTGTTAATTAAAACATTTAAAAAAATGTTTTATTGAAATATAGCTGAAGTGTAAAAAAAACAACAACAAAAAAAAACAATTGTACTTTGCAAATAACTTAAGTACGTTTGTGGTTCAAGCACTCAACGATTAATTAAGAAAAATAAAACAATTATTGAAACCTAATAAAAAAAAAAAAATAAAAAAAAAAGAATTAAAAGCACAACCAAAAAAAACAAAAAACTAAAATATTAAAGTTTGAAATGTTAAAACTACTTATAAAAACTATAATGGTATAAAAAAAACAATTTACCAAACAATAACAAGTCAATATAATTTTAACGCTGTGGTAAATGTGGTCATCATTTCAGCAAAATATTTCTTAAAGCACCGTCATTTAAAGGATATCATTAAATAATGACGGTTTACAGTAGTAAACATAACTCCAGTAATTATGCTATTTTGGTAAAAAAAAGCTGATTACGTAAGATTTTTTAAAACTGAATTACACAATGCATAAACAACAGGATTAACATACCTATATGATCCAGCTATGACTTCCTCGCAGTCAATGATCATGAATTTTTCTTGAACCTGACCAGTGAATTTTTTCCCACTTTTGGTGCAATACGTGTCTCCACACACACTTCTTACCCGCATATTCTGAAACAAAGCAACATTAAATAAATGTTAATTAATTGTCTGGTGAAAAACACAGAGTATATTTTGAATACAATAAGAATCTGAGCGCTGGAGTGGTACACAAATACTAATATTAGCAACAGAATAAAAAGCTGCTTTGTTCTGACAAAAATGCTTTTGAAATGTGTGCTCATTCATCTTGACATTTGCTTGCGATGTAAATGACCTAACAGACTTATTTAAAGAAACTTACGTAAGACTTATGTTTTACTGTTGACTGGCAGATGTATTCATATACACATCTGAGAACACCCATCTTATTGAACGCTTTCTTAAGACTTGTTATGTGCAAGGATAAGAAATCGTGGGCTTGACCACACCACTTTTATGAAAGCGCCAGTGTCTGACTTACACTCAAGTGTGAATTCTGGATGTCCAGCTCTGAGCACATGTTCAAAAAATAGCTGAGATTCTTTTCATCCAGTAGAATATAGACTGGAACCCGGCGCTTGTTGGAGGCCTCCATTAGATCACAGAACAAGTCGACGTCTGTAAAAATATCCATGACTATAGCGATAACCTGTGGAGTAAAAAAAAAAAGGTGCATTCAAATAAACCATAAACATTCATCACTAATTACTTTATTGCTCTCAGCTGATCATTTCATGATAAATCAAGCAATTTAGATGCTTGTAATGTTTAATGTAGTTTTTACGCAATTTCAAATTTTCCCAATAGTGAGCTCACCTAAATTTAGTAACAGCAAAGCATTTGGACATTTAAGTCACACTTATAAGATGTCTGTATGTCACTATTTATATATTTATTTCTCAGAATAAACTTCACTTTTATATTTTGCAATGATGATTAACTTAATTAATTAAATTTTAAGTGTGCTTTTAAGTGTGCATCTAAACAGGAAACAGGTATTTTAACAGGACTTTCGTTTGGAAAGTCTGCTTGCGCTCATTGTTGGTATTTGTATTTCAAAAAATAAAACAAAACAATACATATAAACATTTACATAGGCTTATGTGTGGCAAAATTACTTTCTAGCAGTTTGATTATTTCTTAAGCACATTTTTGAGGGGCGTAAAGGTTATAGTTTAACAGAAACACTTAAAAAGGACCTAAACTGTGCAAATGAACCTGTCTGAAAGACATAAAAAATCTATCTTGTTTACGTGTGACGTCACATACAAAGTTTCATGGAAAACTTGTTTGTAAACCACATAGAAACAGCATCAGCGTGAGCGTTGTTCTCACCTTCTTGGCTTTACTAATAAGCGATCGAATGAGATCTTTGACGTTTTGCGTCTTGTCCCTCTGGAAGTGTATCTGCGCTTCTGTGGGTCCGAATCGGCTGGAAGACTCTGGCCAGCCCAGCTCCAACAGCGGTGGCTCCTCGTCGGACATCATGGGGAAATAAGTCCCTGAAGTGAGCTCGGACACCGTGTCCCCTTCCTCTAAGTCCACTCCATTAGTACTGCTGTCCTCAACGCCGCTTTTGGCCAAGTTCTCTGTGATATAGCGTATTTCCAGCGAGGACAGAAAGTTCACTTCTCTTTCGTCATGCAATACCTTTTTGTACTCCTTCTCACCGTGCTCCAGGAGCGCGTCGGTGGCGAACCGAGCGGTTTCGTTGTGGCTGAACTCGAGCGTCGATCCTTGTCTCCAGGGGTTCTTAACCTCCTCCAGCCTGTTGGCGAGCTTTCCGAGCGCTTTACGCGCAGGGTTCGGCATCGGGCGCAAAGCCTCTGAACTGATCATTTCCACGGCTGACTTTTGTCCAAGTAATCTGAGTTTTACAAAAGCTCAAAGAAGCATTCGGTTATTAAAGCAGGTTTACTCCAGAGCTGACCTTGTTTTGTGTCATGGTAGTTGGAGTGCGTTATTCCCAGAGGCCTCTCCTGAGTATTGTTGTGAGCTGCTGGGAAACTCAACGCTGCGCTCCACCTGCGCGCGCTCACCTGCCCTGTTCATTCACTGCTCCGCCTCCTTTGACGTCATGTGGAAAGAACCCCATGGCAGGCCGTGTTAACATATACTTGATAGAAAATATAAATAATTATTTATGGATATCTATTTATGAATAAAAAATCCTAATTTAAAAATTATACTAATCAAAAATATATGAATTATTATGCTATACATATTACTATGAAATAAAATACATGCTAAAAAAATGAACAGCACAAAAAAAAGAAAAAAATAATTAAATATATTATGAACACTGATATGATTAACATTATTTTAATTAAAAGTACTAATTATTATACATATTATTATAAAGAAAATAAAAATAAAACAGCACAAAATAATTAAATATATATTTTTATTAATGTTATTCATTAGAAATATACAAAATATGAACAAACATTATTATTGACAATAGAAATTAGGCCTATCATTAATAAAATAATGATAGGCCTTATAATGTCTTAAAATTATAAAATTATAATAAAATAAAAATATAAATATAATTTAAATATAAAGGAAAACTAGAATTGCATTAAATAATTGTATTAACGTACTTGTATAATTATTATAAAATATAAACATTACAATTAATAACTATTTTGCATATCAGATAACAATAAAACCTAAAACAAATTAAACACCAGAATATAATTAAATAAATTTTCTTGTTGTTTATTTAATTCTCAAATACACATAACATTAGTAATAACAAAAACAATCATTTTTATTATTATGCATGTAAACAAACAAAAACAGCACAAAACAGAAAAAAAAATAACATTTATAATAATATTGATTGATATTTTTATATTAAACAAAGATCAATCATAAATACATATAGGCTACAAATATCAGAAGCCTGTCTTAGAGATTAAACAAGATAATTCGGATACTTGTTAATAAATGTTAACTTGGCTTGCCATACAAAACCAAGCAGAGGAAGCTGTGCTTCAAACAATTGTGTCAACAGACAAACAATCTAGTGTACTCAACTTGGCACCCATCAAACTGTTAAGGGATAAAGATGTTAAGACACAAAGACAGATTCAAAGATTTATCGATAACTTGGCCAGTCAATAAAAGGTACCTTGGAAAACTTTGATAATCAGTAATAATACTTTTAATTGCTTGATGAGTAACTGACTCTTGAGTCATATACTAGTTCTTTCATTTGCGCAACAGTAACTAGAGTTTAGGACAAAACAACATCATGTGATCTCTCGATATGGTGGTTCTGCTTTAGTGAAGTATGTCTGCCTTATTTGAATGGTAAATAAAGAGGATGTCACTTGTTCGATTCATTTACATGAGTGATGTGTGCAGATGATCACGGAGCCAAAAACAGCACAGTAAGCAGATATACTTGATGAGCTGGTCTTTGCAGGATCCTGACTAGCTGTGCAACACTTCACCAACATCAGAACTGTGTTGTGCTTCTCAACTCTCTTCTAAATGACACCATTGTTGTTTTTCACGGTCTCTGTTGTCCAGCAGATATTTTTGGGTCTTCCTGTCTAAGGTAGCAGCCACCCTGAGGCTCAGACGGCTGTGTGAATCATAACTTTACCATGACATTCAGTAAAAGGGAAACAGATGCAAGCCAACAGTCGAACAGCATTTTCTTTGTTTAAAGTACTGGATGGATATTTTTAACCCTCAGCTGAAGCTGTTATAGTTGCAAAGAACATTCACGCAACTTTACAGCTTTTCCACAGCTTTACCACAGCTTTACAGCCATGAAAATGCATCTCAGATGTCTGATGTAAACAGTGAATTTAACTGGACAAAATGCATATAACACAAAAAACATCTTCTGATTAATCTGCAGTTAACCTGCTGTGTGTAGAAATCTCTCATCATCCCGAGACGTCTCATACAGCAAACTGTGGCACAATCTTATGCTCACTGTGAGTCACAGAGAGCTCTGAATAATAGTTTTACTGTACTGTACACTGGACTATCTGTCCATGCTTTGATCATGAAGGGCAAAATTTGAATTTTTGTTCATGAATAAAACAAGAGAAGTGCTCAGGCAGGGAAAAATTGCCCTTTTGTGGGTTAAACAATTGGATCTAGAAAAAATATAGGAGCTTTTCTAATGTAATACAAAATGTTTAGAGTGAAAAATAAATGAATTAGAATTGATTCAGTATTCAAGCATTAAAACAGACACAAAGTGACAGATATATATAAACATTACTAAATAAATTCTGTTATATTATAATTATAGTCATCAAAGAGTTCTGAAAATAATGTTTAACAGTGTCCTCAAAATTATTTAGCAGCACACAATCAGTTTCAACATAAATATTAATAAGAAATTCAGCATTTTAGAATGTGACACTGAATAAAAAAAATTCTGCTTTGCATCACAGAAATAATTTAATAATCCATTTTTCATCACATAATCGTAAAGGATTGCAATAGTGAAACCTCTTGGTTTGCCCTGCAGGTCTAGGAACCAGTTTGTGGTCTTTCAGTGAACCACATGTAAAACTCCACACGCCAACAAGAGAAGTTACTGAGAAATTCAACAGCATACCAAAACATGACAGCCAAATGGTTATATAATGATGTCATTATTGGCCGGACTACTTCCTGGTAGCACTAATCACTATCAGTTTATTTACAGCTGTGTTTGTTAACAAAAATAATGTACTAGACTTTTATCTTTTCACCGAGAAAGAAACACATTACTCGTTAATATTAACAGCAATAACCACATCATCTCTTGAGAACTGACAAAGCCGGTTTGTCCAGATACTCATGTCTATTTCACGTGATAAAAGCTTCCAACTGTGTCAACAGGAAAACTGATCCATCTCCAGAGAGTTTTCATTACATTCCAAAGAAGTCTGCAGTCAACTATCAGCTTAAACTTACAATATGATCATCAAATATTACTATTCCTATATTAAGTAGTAAGTTTGCAACCACACGGAACCCCTTAGCATCCCCATAGCAACACCCTAACAACCACACAGAACTACACTGTGGTGGAAAGGCAAACATCACAACTTCTTCAGAATACGGATAAATCAGTGGCATGTAAAGCAGCTAAGTGTAGTTTGGCGCACAATTCACCATCTTAAATATACTGTCTTAATAGGCACTTTATCTGAATTTGAACGTACTTCACAACTGTTAAAATCTATATTGTACAATATAAATATAAATATATGGATATATCTATAAAAAAAGTTGAATTAGCCTAGTAAAGACAAAAAAGACAGAATAAACAATTAAAATATAATCAGTTAATTAAATTTGATGTATAAAGTTTCATTTTACTTTTTTTACTGTCATGTGACCATCAGTAATTTTCTCCTATAGAAATGTAGCTATATCTATAAATCTATATCTACCTATTTATCTCTGTATCTCTATTTATCTGTCTATTTATATCTATATCTATCTATTCTACTCTATCTGTTCATTTTGTAAAAAAAAAGTCTACAGTCATTTTATTTAGCTTTGTAAAGACAATGGAACAAAAATGAAAATATAATCAGTTAATTAAATCTGATATGTAAAGTTTCATCTTACTTAATTCTAAGTTTTTTCTTACTTGGTTTAACTCCTATATATATTTACATTATAAACATATATATATAAACATAACACAATTACACAATATTAATATTGGTTTTATAACAGCCTCATAATACAGGTCTGAGAGGAGGGCATTATGCTTCTTCAGACTATCAGGTTCAGGTTTGTTCATATAAAACTACAAACAAGTCTTCAGTGCCCCATGATCCTTCAGAAATCATGCTAATGTGCTGACTTGAAACATTTCATATTATGATGAATGTTGAAACGATTTACGCTGCTTAATTTTCTTTAAGATATCTTGAACGCCAACTATTTTGAATCTTTTGGACAATTTAATGCATTCTAGAAACTACATTCTTAATATATACCCGATATTTTAAGCTAAATTAAACTAGAAATTCCTCATGACACTTTATAATGCTGCTGCTAACTCATGTTAAATATTAGTAAGCTGCTCATGTCTACCACTTACCATAAACATCACTGAGGCAAGCAGTTTTTGCCCCGTGAGACCTTTGTTTCAGAGAAGTAACCATTCATTACTTCAAGAGCTGCGAGTGATAAAGCAGATTCAAAGGTCCTTCATGAGTTGAGCTGGAAAAGGTCATCAGAGGAAGAGCGTCACTGAAGCGCGACGTCCTGCGACTGTTGACTGTGAGCGCATTATCTCAGCAGATAACCTTCAAAACACCCCGGCCTAAAACAGAAGTCTTGCTCAACCACAGAAATAACCTCCATTCTGTGAATAAACGAAAACAAAAATACAGGCAGACTGTTGAGAGCGGGACACAACTGTGAGATGCTGTGGTATAGCTTTCCCTTCCAGACTTTGAAACATGCTGTGGCCACAAAGGAATGACTCGAATTGAACTAAAAAAGAAGACATTTTTGGGTTATAAATTTTTTTTTTTTTTTTTTTAATTCAACTAAAATGTAAACATTTAAATAAAAATTATTATTATTTTTCTTTAAAAATATGTGGCCAAAAGGAATGATTTGAACTGAATTGAAAAATATATATTTTTAGAATCTGTGGGTTATAAAATAATAGATATACTGTTAAAAAAAATTATTTAAATATAAAAATGGAAAAACCTGTAAAATTATATTTATTTATATTTTGCTCAATTTTGCATTTTTAACATCTGGCACCCTCAGCTATCAAGGTTCAGGTGATAATAACAGATGACGATAATACAGTAAAGAAATCTTTTGTAACTCTATACCATTACTTGTCAGGAAAGAACCTGGCCACAGGAAAAGCTATATGCCATTGTGAAAATATCTGATCTTATCTAATACAATAATATTTGTTAAATACTTTAATGCCACAGTACTGCATTCCGACATTAGCATCACTATTAAAACATTTTATGCTTCTTATTAAATGAATCACTATTATACAAGAAAACTTTAATGTAATCACGCTTCAGCAACAAAACACCTCAATACTGCAAAAAGATTTTCTCAAATGCCAGATTTTGCTCTGACCTTAACATGACTCAAGTCAAATTTATTAGCTAACAGTCTTGTAAGACAGCGTTCACTTTGAAGATGGTTGTAGGAAAGGCAGGCGCTAACAATAAAACAGGATTTGAAACAACACAACATTTTGTTTGAATTCAAATCAGAAGCAGCCAATCAGACTGCATCTCTAATGTAGGCCACAAAACTCAGTCATATAAAGAGACTGATTTTAGATGGGTGTAACCGCTTGTTTTTGCTTGACTAGCTTCTCTTCCCACAGTGAGATGGCATTTAGTGAACGTACCTACAGCAGATCGTTCATGCAAAAACGGGAGTGTTTGCATGCAGCGTCTTGCTGAGCTACCTTTGTGCAGTTTCTCACCCTAACCCTTTCTGACCTTGAGTCTCAACTCTGTTAAATACGTGAGGGAAGCTGGAACATGCCTAGCTACTACAGAGTGGATGAACAGGAAATGTTAATGACCCCATTGTTCATGTTGACATGACTGTAAAGCGCGACGTTCTGTTCTGGCCTAGCCTAGCTGTTTTCTTTTGAATAGATTTGGAATACAACGCAAAGTTGATTTTTTTCAGCATTATTCAATCTTCAATTCAGTCTTCAGTGTCACACGATTATTCAGAAATCATTATAATTGAATGATTTGTTGCTTAAGAAATATATTATACGCAATGCTTTATTATAGTTGTATTATGGTCATATTTTGTGAAAACTGTGATGCCTGTTCTCAGAATCTGTGATAAATAGATTTACTAAACTTTACTGACAGTTTAGTTTGTTCTAGCCAAATGCAAGTATTATTTTCGTTTTTTTTAAATCTTAATTTGAACAATAGCATTAGATGAAATAATGACCAACTAAGATGTAAAATAAAATAAAAAAATATTTTTGTACCAATATATATAAAAAAACAATTATAAAACAGTCTAAATGAAATCTTGGCCTGGTGATATTAAATGCAGAGCAATCTAGTAAAATGTACTTTATATATAACAGAGTCTTGTGAAAATAAATGTTAAAAATGATACAAAGAAAACCTCATGTTATGTTAAGGCCTTCCAGGCAACAAGTAGGGCAATTTTGTTTTGTGCTAAAAAGAAATACCTACAGGAGTGTCTGAAATAATTCTAAACCACTTCCTTACATGAAACAAAGGGCTGAGCTTGAAGTTAATTAGGGAATTCTGCAAGAAACTGATACTTACGATATGATTCAGTACACAGCAACTGGATGTCAAGTGATTAAAAAGGATTGCCAGGGAATGACAGCACAGAGAACAATCCTGTTAAACTACGTGTGCTCTATCTCACCTGCCATAAGCTCTAGATCACACAACAGCTTTGTGTTTATCCAGGTCAGTTATGAGAAAACAAAGACGCCACGAGGAAGTCAGCAAAGGACTGAGCAAACCTCAGGGCGACAGAAGAGCGAAGCAGCATCATGTGATCAGGAAGACGAGGTTGGAGAGGTTGAACAACATCCTTATGTGTGTTTATCACCCTCCATTGACTCATCTGTTTAACCAGTCTCCCTACAAAAGCCCAGATGACAGAACAGAAACCTGAGTGTGCACGCTGTCTACCATTCAAACAAACAAACAAACAAACAAAGCCACCCAGACAAAAGTAGAAAACTGAAACTAGAATAGTTTATCCAGACAAACTGAGCTTAAAATAGATAGATAGATAGATAGATAGATAGATAGATAGATGATAGATAGATAGATAGATAGATAGATAGATAGATAGAT